>JAFIRS010001587.1:0-312500 GCA_018342105.1 Gonioctena quinquepunctata
GGAGGGTCACGTCAATCGATAAGGTGGTGAATATTATTTCCAAGGCTACACGGCAACCTGGACGTGCCGAAGAGTTTTTGTCAAGACATGGGGTTTGAAGCCGAAAATGATATACTGGTTATATCAAACGATTATCAAACCCATGGTCACCTATGCCTCATTAGTATGGTGGCGAAAAACTCAACAGCACTCGGCACAAATCAAGCTGCAGAAAGTGCAGCGGTTAGCCTGTCTGAGAATCACAGGGGCAATAATCACATGCCCCACTGCAGCACTAAAGGTAATGCTGAATCTTCCGACACTGCACTTGTGTGAAATGAAGGAAGCGGCAAAAAGTGCCCTCACACTGCACCAGGCATCAAACTTAAAGGCTGGAAATCTGATTGGACATCTTAAGATTCTGGAAAATATTCCCCTAGAATCCATGTACAAGCCATCAGATATTATGCCAGCTAGGCACGACTTTGAAGTGGATTATGAAGTGGTTATGTATATATTCACAACGAACGGGCCTTAACTAGAAAGGAATGCATCAGTATGGTATACTGATGGTTCCAAAATGGAAGAAAGGGCTGGAGTGGCAGTAACGGGTCCTAATTTTGGGCTCTCAAAATCAATAGGCAAAGCCCCAACCATTTTTGAGGCATAAACCTATGCTTTAGAAATTTGCCCCCAAGAATGCCTTGAAAGAGGCTTCAGGGGGGCAAAGATCTATATTCTATCAGACAGCCAAGCAGCACTAATAGATTTAAAGTCACACACTTCTGAGTCTAGACTGACTTGGGACTGCAAACTCCCCCTAAGACAACTGGCTACGATCAATCAGATTTCTCTGATGTGGGTGCCAGGTCACAAGGGAATCAAAGGCAATGAAGAAACTGACAGCCTTGCCAAGGAAGGCGCAAACACTCAATTTTCTGGGCCGGAATCCTTTTGTGGTCTTTCCAGAGCCCATTTCAAAGAAGAGTTTTGGCGCTGGGAAGCTGACCAAATCAAAACCCGCTGGAATAAGGTTCCAGGGCAAAGACAAGCAGAATGTTTTTGAGCCCATCGCCAGAGAAAGCTGAACAGCTTCTCGAGTTGGACAAGAAATAGTTGAAACTGGTAACGGGACTGCTCACTGGACATTGTCCTATGAGGTATCACCTCAAAAATGGATAGATCAGATAGAGTGAACTCTGCCGTTAGTGCGAGAACTTCGCTGAAACTGCAGAACACCTGCTGCGACAGCCAAGCGCGTTCTACAAAGGCTTAAGTTCCTCGAAGTGGTTTCACTAACGCCCTCAGATATCGAAAACTTAGCTTTCAGAAAACTGATAAGCTTCGCAAAGAAGTCTCGGAATCCCGGGTCTTGAATAGATGAAGGGTAATGTACGAAAGACCTCACAGGTCGAGGCACGGAGAGGCTGAAGAGCCATATCAACCACCCTACAATCTACAATCTGTCGGGTAAATAGAAATAAAAATGTATATGATATATTTCTCCGTATAGAAATTCATTTGGCGTTTCGATCAATTGCCATTAAAAGCATGGGATGAGATATCTTAGAGACGCCCAAATACGTTTGACTTTGATTAGTTCAATTAGAAGATCCATTAATCCTGAAGTGAATGATGTTCTTGAAAAATTAATATTGCTGAGTGAATATAACATGGGAGCGATATATACAGTATGCTCGGTATTACGTAGTGTTGAAAATTCATGCATTAAAAAGCAATCAAGTATGATTATAGGCAATGAAGGGTGAGAGAACCGATTTTTTCCTTGATCATCTATGAAATTGGACAAAGGAAAAAATAATTACTGGCTAACCGAACGTATTTTTCTCGAAAGCCATACTACATATATATATATATATATATATATATATATATATATATATATATATATATATATATATATACAGTTCTATTTCCACATTGAGGTAATGATGAAAAGGGAAACATTCTCAATTGAATATTAAATAGAAAGATTTTTCTGTGAATTGAAAAATCCACGATAAAAATGAA
Source organism: Gonioctena quinquepunctata (assembly GCA_018342105.1). Classification (NCBI taxonomy): domain Eukaryota; kingdom Metazoa; phylum Arthropoda; class Insecta; order Coleoptera; family Chrysomelidae; genus Gonioctena; species Gonioctena quinquepunctata. Next base: position 2,011 of record JAFIRS010001587.1, read on the forward strand.
GTTATTTTTTGTGAATGTCTAACAGAAAACAACTACTTCCCCGGCTAAAGCCTCTGATTCAAACTATTCCTTTCGTGATAATATGGTCAAACGAATTATTATCAGGACTGACACCGTGTTTTTTATAGTATAAATGTTTCAGAAATTTATTTTGTATAGTTTCAAGGCTTTGACACAGATACTGTACTTGCATACTCTAGTTTACTACGTACCAGGCTAACATATCGTTGTTTCAGAACTAAAGTCATAAGTGGATCTCTTTACAAAACCCATCATTTTGTTGGCTTCTCGAATGATATGATCTATATGATTATTAAATTTGAAATTATTTTGAAAAGGCACTCCTAGGTGAAGTTTGGTGGTGACTCTCTCTAGTGGTTTATTTTGCATATGTATGTGGGCTCTTGTTTCTGCTAAATGTTAAAATTTTACACTTTGTCGAGTTGAATAATAACTTGTTTTTCTCTGACAATATTGATATTCTGTCCAAGTCATTTTGAAGCACCAAATAGTCATATATGCCACTGATCTTCCGGAAAACTTCGAAATCATCAGCATACAATAAGCAATCAGATGAAACTTCTGATAGATATTCTGAAAAGACCCTAACTCAAAAGAAAAATCTAAAATTTGCATTTGCATTTGCATTGAGATTTTTTCTTTTGAGTTAGGGTTTTTCAGAATATCTATCAAATGTAGTTCAATGTCCAGCGTGGATTTAGCCGGGGAAGTAGCTGTTTTCTGTTAGAAGTTCTCAAAAAATAACGTCATTTTTATCGTGGATTTCTATTCAATATTCAATTGAGAATGTTTCCCTTTTCAACATGAATACCCCACAAGAGGTTATCTTGAACGATGGAAGATAGTGACTAAAGTTTATCTTTCATTCGCAGATGATTCCACATCTGATTTTTCTAACATCCTGTTCATATTTTCAAACAAATCGAGGTAATGATATTCTAGCTTATTCATGTTTTATGACTAGCTTAGGAAATAAGGTGGCGGGACAACGAATTCTTCACAGTATTTCAACGTTTTTAATAAGATTTTTATCATTACAAGCAGCAATTGAATATTTTTTACTCTTTGGGGTTAGAAGATCACTTACATATGTTATAAGATCACTTACATATGTCCATATGTCTGTCACATCCATTTTTCTCAGATACTGTTTGACTTAAAAAGATAGAATTTGTCATCGTATTGAAGCTTAATGTTCTGCATATTTCCAAATACATATAGCCGAGTCGAGATTTGAAGAGAAGTATCCGGTGAGTCTAATTGTTTGTCTATATTGTCGATTATACGTAAAAACTATGCTGCTAAATTTTGCTAATGCTGTGTTACTTAAAATTTTGCTAATATGCTTATATGCATTGGATTATAAAGAACAAAAAATGAAAATTATCACAATGAAATTATGAAAACTTTCCCTATTTGTTCATTATTCAAGATGATCGAATATTTGGGAAAAAACAGTTTTCTTTTTACTTTGTATGAGTAATAATTCAATATTTCTATTTTTTGAGAAGGGGCAATCGTCGGCCTGTGTCCAGCAAGCCCCGGTTAACAACGCATATGTCGCTATCCTGAAACGACAGAACAGAGGTGTTTTCGTAGACGGTCTCATCAATAACGAGCCTTGCACCATGCTGCTAGATACAGGTGCGACTAGGACAATTCTCGGACCTTCCTTTGCCAGAACACCGGAACGAATTGAACCGACAACTTGGAAGCTACGCACAGCAACAGGGGAGCCAGCTACTGTATATGGCGAGCTACCGATTGAAATAATTTTGGGCAGCACTAAAGTGAAACATCAGGCACTCGTAGCGGACATCGAAGACGATGCAATCATCGGAATGGACATCATGAATTCCAGAGGGTTTGAATTGGATTTCAAAGACGGCGTCCTACGTGTCAACGGAGAAGAGCTGGTACTTCATGGGAGAAGTGAAGAGTTGATCCGTGTGCTGTTGGCTGAAGATGTAAGCGTACCTGAGAGGGCTGAAACCATCCTGGAGGCTCGCCAGGACGGGAGTGCGAGCAGTGGAGACGTGATGATGTTCGAGCCCAAACTTCATGATGAGAAAATTGGACGAGGGGTTGCCCTAGGGAAAACCCTGTTACGTGCTGAAAAATTTGTACCGGTAAGGGTCATGAATGTCAATTACTTTCCAGTGACCTTAAAGAAAGGAACAATTTTAGGGCACTGCTCGTCAGTTTCATCTGTGATCCGGGGCGTACGAGGTACGATTAGCCAACCCAACAACTTGCCCACAGAACTAGAAAAATTAGTTGCCATCTCTTCCAAGACATAAAACCAGCTCAACAGCCCAAACTAAGAGATTTAGTCAAAAGTACCAAGACATCTTCGACACCGGACAAGGAAAGGGGTCGAACTAATGTGGTCCAGCACAAGATTGATACTGGGGTGCCCGACCGATCCGGCAATCAGCAAAGAACTTCCTCTTGCCAAGAAGGAAGAGGCTGACAAAATAGTCAGCGATATGGGAAAAGAAGGAGTTATCGAACCATCTGACAGTCCCTGGTCCTCTCCAGTCGTACTGGTGAAGAAAAAGGATGGATCGACGCGCTTTTGTGTAGACTATCGCCAACTTAATGATGTCACGAAGAAGGACAGTTACCCTCTCCCGAGAATAGATGACACCCTAGACACGTTGGCTGGTTCCACGATTTTCTCGACCCTTGATCTGAAGAGTGGATATTGGCAAGTAGAACTGGCTCAGGAAGATCGAGAAAAGACTGCTTTACCATCGGCTCAGGATTGTGGCAGTTCACCGTTATGCCATTCGGCTCTGTAATGCTCCCGCCACATTCGAAAGATTGATGGAAACAGTACTGAAGGGACTCTCATGGAACACGTGTCTAGTGTATCTCGACGACATAATTGTGGTCGGCAGATCGTTTGAGGACCATGTGAAAAACTTGGAGGAAGTATTCCTGCGACTGAGGAACACAGGATTGAAGCTGAGCCCTAAGAAATGCCATCTGTTGCCAAAACGAAGTACGATACCTCGGCCACGTTGTCTCTGGGAAGGAGTAGCAGTGGATGACCAGAAGATCAAAGCTGTTAAGGATTGGCCCATCCCAAAGACATTCACCAACTTCGAAGTTTCCTTGGTTTATGCACATACTATCGCCGATATGTGCTGGGATTCGCCAACATCGCTAAACCACTGACCAAGCTCACGGAAGGCCAAACAAAGTTCCAGTGGTCCGAAGAATGTCAAGACTCATTCAGGAAGCTGAAAGGAGCTTTGATCAACGCACCTATACTGAGCTATCCCTACCCAAAGGGAAATTCATTTTGGATACGGACGCCAGCAACGTGGGACTTGGAGCTGTCCTATCTCAGATCCAGGAGGGACAGGAGAAGGTCATTGGTTATTTCAGCAAGACGCTTAGCAAACCAGAGCGCAATTACTGTGTCACCAGGCGAGAGCTGTTAGCTGTTGTAAAGGAGTGGAACACTTCTACAAGTACGTGTATGGAAGAAGATTCCTGTTGAGAACTGACCATGCAGCTCTCAAATGGCTCTTACAGTTCAAAATCCTGAGGGTCAAGTAGCACGTTGGATCGAGAGACTCCAAGAATTCGATTTCGAGATCGAACATCGAGCCGGAACTAGCCATAAGAATGCAGATGCCTTGTCGCGAAGACCATGTCCAGATGATTGCTCACATTGCCGACGAGCAGAAGAGAAAGAAGCAACACTTTGTAGAACCGCGGCAATAGATGACAACTGGAATGACAGCAAGATCCAGAAAGACCAAGAGAGACCCCGACCTTGGCTTAGTCGTCAGCTGGAAGAAGGGCAATCGAAGACCATCATGGCAGGAAGTCGCAGGTTACTCGCCGGCTGTTAAGTCCTATTGGGCACAATGGAACTCTCTTATTCTGGACAATGGGATCCTGAAACGTGTGTTGGAGGCCGATATTGGTGGGAAGACAGACGCCAAATAATCGTTCCCAGGAACAGAAGAGAGGAAGTGCTGCGGAAATCCATGATGGAGTCGCTGGAGGACATCTGGGAGTGACGAAGACCCTGCAGAAAGTGAGGCAACGGTTTTACTGGACCAATTGTCAAGCTGACGTCCAGGACTGGTGCAGAAAGTGCGCTGTATGCGCTGCTAGCAATGGACCTCGAATACGACCCAAGGCCCCGATGCGTCAGTACAACGTAGGCAGCCCGTTCGAGAGAATCGCCATTGACATCGCCGGCCCGTTTCCCGTATCCGACCACGGGAATAAATACATCCTTGTGGCAATGGACTACTTCAGTAAGTGGGCGGAAGCCTATGCCCTGCCAACCAGGAAGCCATCACCGTCGCCGACGTCTTGGTGAAAGAATGGATATGTCGATTCGGTATTCCAATGGAGCTGCACTCGGATCAAGGCAGAAATTTCGAATCCAACCTTTTCCAAGAAATATGTCTACTGCTGAACATCCGCAAGACAAGAACCACGGCCCTACATCCGCAGTCCGATGGAATGGTGGAACGGATGAACAGGACGATCAACCGCCACTTGTCCAAGGTTGTCTCTGACCATCAAAGAGACTGGGACCAGTATCTTCATTTGTTCCTGATGGCCTATCGATCCGCAGTACACGAGTCAACCGGTCAAACTCCTGCTAGTATTATAATGGGCCGAGAACTGCGACTGCCTTGTGACCTGAAGTTTGGGATACCGCCAGGACAAGACACTGCGGGAGAGGACTACGTCAGCAAACTTCGGCAGAGAATGGACGACATCCACGAACGAGTCGGTTGAACATCCAGAGTGCCAGCGATAAAATGAAGAAGACCTATGACATCAAGGCCGACGCTGGAGGATTTAAGGTTGATGACCTGGTTTGGCTGTACAACCCCAAACGTCGTCGTGGACTATCACCAAAGTTGCGGAACTCGTGGGAAGGCCCGTATAAAATCGTGAAAAGGATAAACGACCTTGTGTACCGAATCCATAAGCCACCCGAGGGAAACCAAGGGTCGTCCATTTCAACAGGTTGGCCTTACGCTGGAAACCATGACCAAGTTCGCACCCTCAAGCCACCGGAGGATGATATGACGTTCGAGAAGTTTATGTCCTTGTATTCAAACGGGCAGAAAGTTCTACATGGGAGTTACTAGAGAGGAGTCACGAGACCTTTTCGAGGTGCCTGCTGACTACGCACTAGCGCACTGTGTGGCAGAAGATCTTCAAATGTCAGGGGCATCGCCGCAGTGTTCTCAAGAAATTTGGTCAACTCCAAACACTGCGGGAGCAGAATCCAGAAGTTGGTGGGGTGCTACAGTTGAAGAAAGGCCAGAGAAACATCTACTACCTAGTTACCAAGAGGCATTCCCAAGATAAACCGTCCTATGAAGATGTCTGGAAGAGTCTCACCAAACTAAGAGATACTATGGTGGACCAGAATCTGGCGGATCTAGCAATTCCAAAACTATCCTGTGGTATTGATGGGTTGGACTGGAGAGTCATAAGAAGTATGCTGGAGGCGATATTCAGATCCAGCGGCGTCAGGATTTTGGTTTGCTGTAACCCTCTTCCACGACCGATCATGAAGACCGTGGAGTGTTACTTCCATCGAACTTCACGGTGCAGATATGGGGAGTCATGCAGATATCGTCACACTCCAAGGATGAAATTTCGGGACGAAATGTCTTTAAGAAGGGGGCAATGTAACGAACCTAGGCCGGACCTGTCGCCTCACACGTTGCCATCGACAGCGATGAGATCATCCCCGGAGATATTCGAGAACCATCCAGTCGCTCTTCCGCGGAAAACAACGGTCAATATTGGAAACAATTGGAACATGCCGTCGCCAACCGTCCGAATTCGAAACATCGAGAATGCTGTATCGGAGATAAATAGACAGCCCTCAAGAGGGAGTACACGGTCTGAACGAGCCCATACGATCGAGCTATACAGTAGCGTAGTTAATAACATAAATTAAGTTGTATATTTAAGTGTTAAATAAATTAGTAGAACCAAGTTGAGTTTATTTACGTTACAATATACATGGACTTCAATTCGAAACACAATTTTGATCTGTCTAATCTATATGAAATACTCTGTGCAACCAACTGAAAATGACTTAAAAAGAAACTTTTATGAAATACATTTTGATCAATAATTTTCAATAAGCCAAATATAGCTTGTCACATTGAATATAGGACACCCAGTATATTTGGGGTACTTTTGGAATAACTAGTATATCTTGTAGGGATCGTATATCGAATACATTTTACATTTCGCAATCGAATACTTACTTGGGAACTAAAAATGTTTTAATTTTTAATTGTATACCTTTTCCAAATTGGGAATATATGGAAACACTATTTTTTACTCTTACTGTAACTTTTTGAATATAGAATTCACAAAATATGCATGCCTTCATAAGTAGTTGAAATTCAGAAGTTCCACTTTCTATACGTGGTTATTTATTGATTGTATCCTACATTTATTCTCACTCATTTAAAACTACTATAATTCCTACATAGATGACGGATTGATCATTGATATTATTCGGGTATAACAGAATATTGCGAACTTCGGTGCAAGTAATAATGATTATCTTTTTAGTGGCATTTTTTCGCACAAAATATCAAAACACCTCAACATCTCTATTTGCCCGATCCAAATTTTGGGTTTATCCATGAGTGTGCTAAATTATTATAATAAAATCTCCTGGTAACCACATTATGAAAATTATCATTTTAATAATTATCGGGCAAATTGCTTCAAACCTTTTAAATCGGCCGGAAAGGACGGAATATTCCCCACCTTATTACAAAATGGCCTTGAAAAGGCTGTTCAAGGCCAGTTTCAAGCCTGGAGGGAGGCTGCAGTGGTGTTCATGCCAAAGACTTGGGAGGCGTCCAGCAGACGAACTGAAGTCTTATCGCCCATCAGTCTTACCTCCTTTCTCCTGAGAACAATGGAGGAAATTATACTGTTATATAAGAAGTGAAATCCTTTTGGACAGACCGCTTCACAAATCAAGCAGGCAAATCAACGATGAATGCTCTACAATGCTCAGTTGAAAGCATTGAAAAGCCATACTTGGCCAAAGAAATGGCTCTATGTGCATTCATAGACTTAGAGGGTGCTTTCGATAACCTCACATGACTCCATCATCAGATCGCTACGGGAAAGGAATATAAACACCTCACTAATCAGATGTATACATGCAATGCTGAAAAGCAGAATCATTGTAGCTGCTCTCGGAGAGGAAACGGTCAGAATGACAGCGGAAAAAAATTGTCCACAAGGTGGAGTTCTATCGCCTTTGCTGTGGTCAATGACCGTGGATAATCTGATAGTGAAGCCAGATGAATCTGGAATTACGACTCAAGGTTACTCCGATGACCTGGTCGTCACTATTAGGGGCAAACATGACGGGATAATATCCAATCGCATGCCGACTGCCCTAAATGAAATCAGAAGCTGGTGCGCAAAGGAGGGACTAAATGTTAATCCTACCAAAACAGTGCTGGTTCCATTCACAAAGAGGTGTAGTTTGAACTGAAAGCCCCAACCCTGAATGGATCCCAGCTACCTTTTTCCAATGAGGTCAAATACCTGTGCGTCATAATCGACCAGGGACTGAATATTATTTCCAAGGCTACACGGCAACCTGGACGTGCCGAAGAGTTTTTGTCAAGACATGGGGTTTGAAGCCGAAAATGATATACTGGTTATATCAAACGATTATCAAACCCATGGTCACCTTCCTCATAGTATGGGGAAAAACTCAACAGCACTCGGCACAAATCAAGCTGCAGAAAGTGCAGCGGTTAGCCTGTCTGAGAATCACAGGGGCAATAATCACTGCCCCACTGCAGCACTAAGGTAATGCTGAATCTTCCGACACTGCACTTGTGTGAAATGAAGGAAGCGGCAAAAAGTGCCCTCACACTGCACCAGGCATCAAACTTAAAGGCTGGAAATCTGATTGGACATCTTAAGATTCTGGAAAATATTCCCCTAGAATCCATGTACAAGCCATCAGATATTATGCCAGCTAGGCACGACTTTGAAGTGGATTATGAAGTGGTTATGTATATATTCACAACGAACGGGCCTTAACTAGAAAGGAATGCATCAGTATGGTATACTGATGGTTCCAAAATGGAAGAAAGGGCTGGAGTGGCAGTAACGGGTCCTAATTTTGGGCTCTCAAAATCAATAGGCAAAGCCCCAACCATTTTTGAGGCATAAACCTATGCTTTAGAAATTTGCCCCCAAGAATGCCTTGAAAGAGGCTTCAGGGGGGCAAAGATCTATATTCTATCAGACAGCCAAGCAGCACTAATAGCTTTAAAGTCACACACTTCTGAGTCTAGACTGACTTGGGACTGCAAACTCCCCCTAAGACAACTGGCTACGATCAATCAGATTTCTCTGATGTGGGTGCCAGGTCACAAGGGAATCAAAGGCAATGAAGAAACTGACAGCCTTGCCAAGGAAGGCGCAAACACTCAATTTTCTGGGCCGGAATCCTTTTGTGGTCTTTCCAGAGCCCATTTCAAAGAAGAGTTTTGGCGCTGGGAAGCTGACCAAATCAAAACCCGCTGGAATAAGGTTCCAGGGCAAAGACAAGCAGAATGTTTTTGAGCCCATCGCCAGAGAAAGCTGAACAGCTTCTCGAGTTGGACAAGAAATAGTTGAAACTGGTAACGGGACTGCTCACTGGACATTGTCCTCTGAGGTATCACCTCAAAAAATGGATAGATCAGATAGAGTGAACTCTGCCGTTAGTGCGAGAACTTCGCTGAAACTGCAGAACACCTGCTTTGCGACAGCCAAGCGCGGTTCTACAAAAGGCTTAAGTTCCTCGAAGGGGTTTCACTAACGCCCTCAGATATCGAGAACTTAGCTTTCAGAAAACTGATAAGCTTCGCAAGAAGTCTCGGAATCCCGGGTCTTGAATAGATGAAGGGTAATGTACGAAAGACCTCACAGGTCGAGGCACGGAGAGGCTGAAGAGCCATATCAACCACCCTACAATCTACAATCTGTCGGGTAAATAGAAATAAAAATGTATATGATATATTTCTCCGTATAGAAATTCATTTGGCGTTTCGATCAATTGCCATTAAAAGCATGGGATGAGATATCTTAGAGACGCCCAAATACGTTTGACTTTGATTAGTTCAATTAGAAGATCCATTAATCCTGAAGTGAATGATGTTCTTGAAAAATTAATATTGCTGAGTGAATATAACATGGGAGCGATATATACAGTATGCTCGGTATTACGTAGTGTTGAAAATTCATGCATTAAAAAGCAATCAAGTATGATTATAGGCAATGAAGGGTGAGAGAACCGATTTTTTCCTTGATCATCTATGAAATTGGACAAAGGAAAAAATAATTACTGGCTAACCGAACGTTTTTTTCTCGAAAGCCATACTACATATATATATATATATATATATATATATATATATATATATATATATATATATATATATAAATATACAGTTCTATTTCCACATTGAGGTAATGATGAAAAGGGAAACATTCTCAATTGAATATTAAATAGAAAGATTTTTCTGTGAATTGAAAAATCCACGATAAAAATGAAGTTATTTTTGTGAATGTCTAACAGAAAACAACTACTTCCCCGGCTAAAGCCTCTGAGTCAAACTATTCCTTTCGTGATAATATGGTAAAACGAATTATTATCGGACTGACACCGTATTTTATAGTATAAATGTTTCGAAATTTATTTTGTATAGTTTCAAGGCTTTGACACAGATACTGTACTTGCATACTCTAGTTTACTACGTACCAGGCTAACATATCGTTGTTTCAGAACTAAAGTCATAAGTGATCTCTTTACAAAACCCATCATTTTGTTGCTTCTCGAATGATATGATCTATATGATTATTAAATTTGAAATTATTTTGAAAAGGCACTCTTAGGTGAAGTTTGTGGTGACTTCTCTAGTGGTTTATTTTGCATATGTATGTGGGCTCTTGTTTCTGCTAAATGTTAAAATTTTACACTTTGTCGAGTTGAATAATAACTTGTTTTCTCTGAGAATATTGATATTCTGTCCAAGTCATTTTGAAGCACCAAATAGTCATATATGCCACTGATCTTCCGGAAAACTTCGAAATCATCAGCATACAATAAGCAATCAGATGAAACTTCTGATAGATATTCTGAAAAGACCCTAACTCAAAAGAAAAATCTAAAATTTGCATTTGCATTTGCATTGAGATTTTTTCTTTTGAGTTAGGGTCTTTTCAGAATATCTATCAAATGTAGTTCAATGTCCAGCGTGGATTTAGCCGGGGAAGTAGCTGTTTTCTGTTAGAAGTTCTCAAAAAATAACGTCATTTTTATCGTGGATTTCTATTCAATATTCAATTGAGAATGTTTCCCTTTTCAACATGAATACCCCACAAGAGGTTATCTTGAACGATGGAAGATAGTGACTAAAGTTTATCTTTCATTCGCAGATGATTCCACATCTGATTTTTCTAACATCCTGTTCATATTTTCAAACAAATCGAGGTAATGATATTCTAGCTTATTCATGTTTTATGACTAGCTTAGGAAATAAGGTGGCGGGACAACGAATTCTTCACAGTATTTCAACGTTTTTAATAAGATTTTTATCATTACAAGCAGCAATTGAATATTTTTTACTCTTTGGGGTTAGAAGATCACTTACATATGTTATAAGATCACTTACATATGTCCATATGTCTGTCACATCCATTTTTCTCAGATACTGTTTGACTTAAAAAGATAGAATTTGTCATCGTATTGAAGCTTAATGTTCTGCATATTTCCAAATACATATAGCCGAGTCGAGATTTGAAGAGAAGTATCCGGTGAGTCTAATTGTTTGTCTATATTGTCGATTATACGTAAAAACTATGCTGCTAAATTTTGCTAATGCTGTGTTACTTAAAATTTTGCTAATATGCTTATATGAATTGGATTATAAAGAACAAAAAATGAAAATTATCACAATGAAATTATGAAAACTTTCCCTATTTGTTCATTATTCAAGATGATCGAATATTTGGGAAAAAACAGTTTACTTTTTACTTTGTATGAGTAATAATTCAATATTTCTATTTTTTGGCATATAATTTCCATTTTTTATTGTTAGTGTTTACTATTACACAGACATGGCTGGATAAAAGAAAAAAGTTAGGGATATGTTGAAATGTTTCGGTAAAGATATATTCCGTTTCATTCCGAGGAATTTCGGCAATTTTCATTCAAAGCGATTTCTGAGCTTACATGAATATTTGATTTGGACTCGATAGCACAACTGTTCAATTGTGTCATGAAATTTCAGATTGAATAATAAATTTTCCATTGATCTTCATCAACATTCGGAGCATGTTTATTGACATTTCTGTTTCGTCCTCCGAGATTGGGAGATTCAATTGATTGATTGAAACAGTGACTTTTTTTATTTTAATTTATTTATGGTCATATGAAATGCGATAAAAAACATTGTTCAAACAGACTATCTAGCATTTTCATTCTACATAATATTGATTCGCTACACTCGGACCTATGCAACTAAAATATGCAAAAAAAAGTAAAACTTATATCCAAAATTTCATTCGTTAAAATTAATATGTTCCGGTGCTTAGCGAAATTCAGCAGCATACATGATAACAAAAATACGACGCAGCTAAAAAATCAGACTTACTGGCTACTCGAAGTCGAATCCTATTTTGACTCCTCTAAATAGTAGAAAAATAATTCTAAAGGTTTAGTTAGATGATTCCAAAACTATTTTTTCGGAATTTCATGTGAATTGATTCTAGAGTTACAGCTGAAAATGTGCATGAATAATATTCCTCCCCCTTTCTTCTCCGAAACTACTGATGCTGAAATTATGGGAAAAGTCGGTAACTAGAAGTAAACCACCCAAAGTTTACAGAAAAATCATAGGTCTTATAGGTTCTGAATATTTCACAAGAAAATTAGTTCCTGTATGGAAAGCGCGAAAAAATCACACAACTAACATTTTATTAAAATAATAGCAAGCAGACAAAATGCAGTCTAAAAACTATTTTATTCATTCCTAAATAATTATTTTACTTTGGAATAATAATTGAGTCTGTAAAAACCATGGTTAGGATCAACAAGTCTCCTCCAAAATGCATAGTTGAAAATAATTTATTATTTCCTTCACATATACCCATATATGGTTAAGTTATTTATTAGGTAAAATTTCACCTAAAGTTCTCCAGAAAAATGTCTTGAAGGTCCAAGAACTTCCAAGGATTTTTTTTTAGTAAATATTCACCTAATTATAACCTCAAATACGTTCATATGGTCAGGAAGTAAACAAGTAGATATATAGGTCAAATTTGTACTTCTTTTATCTATTTTCCTACTAATAAATCGATTATAAAAGTCAATAATTCTCACAAAACAGACACAATATAAAGAGTACCCGCCATAAAATATATAAATGAGACATATGTTATCATACTTCACCTTTCAAACTAGTTTTTGGGGTGTTTCACAGAAAATGTAATTAGAATGCACTGAATTCCATCTGATTATTATCTGGCAAATTAAATATTTCATATTATCATATTTTTTGTGAGAAACAATCCTTTATTTTGAGAACTACGAAAAAATTGTGTCAACAAATATATGGTGAGGTAAATGCTGGAATATATTTGAGACAAATTAAAGCTAGTATTGAATATACCAAATTCTTTACAACTTTTTGTATTCTACAATAAAATAACAATGCAAAATTCAAAAAATAGACCATTTCGATACTTTTATTGATACTTTATACCCAACTCTGATATGTTTTGAGGTTCTCGACTAGCAGTGGTCTATAACAAACCTACTCAAAAATCGTATGTATATAGCATTTCGTCCAAAGACGTCAAAAATATTGAAACATTTTATTTCCAATACGTCAGTCTCACATGAGACACCACCCAGTGCGGACGTGCAGTGAGTGATATCGGTCTGTAAGAGTGTGAGTAATCAGTGATAAGTGATGTCGATTAAACGTGAGAATACCATAGTGTTAGACTTTAAAAATGTTCGGAAAAAACCCACGAATTTATCGCTACACCGGTGGATTCGGGAAAAATTCAAATTTAATGTAGATCAAATAGGTGGAATACAGTTTGATCACATCCGCTACAAAGTTTATATAAAGTTGATAACGGATTTGCTGGTGAAATCGACAATCCAAAAATTCGAAGATGGTACCATCCCTTTCGTGGATGAGAATGGTGTAGAACACGTGGTATACATAGCCGAAGAAGTTGACGATGTTATGGTTCGAGTATTCGATTTTCCGTTAGACATGGAAAATGGGATTATAAAACAGAAATTGTCGCAATATGGAATTGTGAAAAGTATTAGAAATGAACTTTACCGAGGGGAGGAACTTTCGAAGTTGAAACTGGAATTAGAACGGCGTGGATAACGATGGCAAAAAGAATCCCGTCATATATCTCCATTGGAAAATTCATGTCATTGGTGACTTATCGGGATCAAATAAGGACTTGTATGGTTTGTGATGAAGCTGGACATGAAAGGAGGGAATGCCCGAAGCGACCAATGAATAGATTACAGGAAATAAGGAGACCAAATGCACCATATAAAGAACCAGAACAAAGTGAAAAACAAATGGAAGAAAAGAAGAAAAACGAAAGAGAACCAGAGGTAAAGCCAATTGAACAAACAAAATTCACAGATAACCCAATAAATAAAAATGCAGAAGGAGATTTTGAGGAAATAGAAAGTTCAGGAAGTGAAATAGGATCGGATCAAGAATGGAATATGGAAAATTCGGAAAATGACATAATAGAAGCGACACAGTTTGAAGAGAAGGTTACAAGAAAATCTGAGAAGAGACGGAGAGAAAAACAAGGTTCGAGTTCGGAAGAAGGAAAAAAGTTACCAAAAATAAAAATTAAGTTAACTCCTGAGTGCCAAATCATGAAACCCGGGTTTGGAAACTCGGGGTCTGAAGTCTAGAAGTGAAGTGAACTTGTGGTTTGTAATAATATTACTTTCTTTTTTTCTTGGTTATTATTTGTGTTGACTATCTATTACAGACACAATCTCTCACCAATCATATCATCAATGGCTATGTTACGAACAATTGTGACTATAAACTGTAACGGTCTGAAAAATATTGTAAAACAAACGTTGTTAAATGACTTCATAAAAAAATATGATATTGATTTAATTTTTGTTCAGGAACTGAACACCGACACAATAAAATGTTCTATAGGTTATCAATTGATTAGTAATATTGGGGATTCCCAAAGGGGTACAGGTATAATAGTAAGGGAAGGATACGATATAAAGGACATCATGTGTTCAGTGGATGGCAGAATTATCTCAGCATCCATTAATAATGTAAGATATATAAATATCTATGCCCCTTCTGGATCCCAGAACTATAGAGAAAGGAATTCCTTTTTTCAAAATGACCTCACATACATTTAAACTTCGATATGCCCATGATTTTACTGGGAGATTTCAACTGTGTCGTAAACCAAAAGCAATCACGTAATAAAGCAAATATTTGTCAGATTCTACAAAAACTTATCCAAAATCTCAGTTTAGTTGACGTGTGGGAAAGGCTTCACAGAAATACAAACGAATTCACGTTCGTGCGTCAAAATTCCGCGACGAGAATAGACAGAGTTTACATCTCGCAAGAACATTTGAATATGGTTCATAAATGTGACATATTACCAATATCGGTATCGGATCATAATGCAGTTATTGTCTATCTAAAAATTGAATCGAACACGCCACAAAACTTCACTAAACACGGGTGGGGTTACTGGAAGGTAAAAAATTGTTGTTTCACAGAAAGCAGTATTGATGATTTCAAAATTGAACTTCAAAATATCAAATCGAGTACACTTTATGATAGAGACTTCATGAAGTGGTGGTTTACAGTCTTCAAAAAGAGAACAAAGTCTTTCTTTAGAAATATAGAAATCAGAAACGCAATAGATAAAAAAAATCTTCTCGAATTTTATCAATCAACTTTACTAGAGCTAAACATAAAACTAAATTCAGGGGAAAATGTCATGACAGAATTTAGAGAGGTCAAAGCTAGTATATTAGAACTGAAACAGAGACATCTAGATGAACGTTTCCAAAACAGAAACAGAGACAACATAAATGATAGGTACAGTCTTTTTGAACTCATTAAAGATAGGAAAAAAACTAAATCATTAATCCAGAAGCTAAACACGGACAATCAACAGTCGCTCAGTACATCAAAAGATATTCTTAAATACGCAGGAGTATTTTGAGAAGAAATTTGGCGAAACTGAAACTAATGAACATGACGTAAGATGCCTACTGACCCATATTAAAAATAAGATCTCAGATTTAGAGAACTCTCTACTAATCAGAGAAATTAGCAAGGAAGAAATCAAAACAGTGTTGACTGAATCGGCAAAAAAAAGAACTCCTGGCCTCGATGGGTTATCTTACGAGTTTTACTTGAATTTTTTCGATGAAATAGGTGACGAGCTCGCAAAGCTTCTGAATTTATTCTTAAATCACGGTGTTGCGCCCCCACGAGAATTTTCAGAAGCGGTGATTACTTTGATCCCAAAGACAAACAGCTCCGTTGATCTGAACTCATTCAGACCCATAACCCTTTTAAATTCAGATTACAAAATTTTGATGAAAATACTAGCAGCACGTATGGAATCACACTGCTCTAAAATTTTTGGGAGCGAACAAACATGTGGCAATAAGACTTCAATATTTAATAACCTAATGCTAACAAGAGACGTGATATTACACTATGAAACAAATTATAATCAGAAGGGTGCACTTGTGACAGTAGACTCCCAGGCTTTCGACAGAGTGAACCATAATTATATGTGGGTAGTTTTGAGGAAAACGGGTCTCGATCAAAAAGTAATTCAACTTCTCAATCATGTATATATTGGCGCGAACTCCAAGGTCCTGATCAATGGTTTTCTTTCTAAATCATTCAACATTAAAACGTCTATACGACAAGGCTGTCCGATGTCAATGATTTTATTCAGTTTGGCTTTGGAACCTCTGATACGTTTAATAGATTTCACGGTAAGAGGAATTGAAATAAACAGTAAAAGTCATAAGGTCTCAGCTTATGCCGATGATGTATCTATTTTCATCAGAGATGAAATAGACTTGCAGAACTTGAATATAATTTTCAAAATATACGAAAGAGCCTCAAATGCCAGAATAAATATGAACAAGTCTTTTATAGTACCTTTGGGAACGTTTGGTGACAACTCGAGACAATACATTCTGGATTACCCTGTCAAAACCAAAGTAAAAATTTTAGGGATGGAGGTTTCCCGAAATTTTAACGAGATGGTTAAAGCGAACTGGGAAAGGGTGCTGACTAACATCCAGACAACACTAATGCTGAACTATGTCAGAAACTTAGATTTGATCAGGAAAGTTTGGTTTGTCAATATTTATGTTCTGTCGAAAGTCTGGTATCTGGCACAAATACTACCCATGAATCGCCTTTACTGTCAAAAAAAATTTTGATGTGTACAGGGAAATATATATGGCAAGGAAATTTATATCGAGTTGCAAGGAGCAACTGTACCTACCCGCGAAAAGAGGTGGTCTGAACCTGATAAATATAGAAAGAAAGGCTGCTGCTCTGTTTCTGAAAACTCAACAACTATCATGGACAAATGTACCGAACAAAGTCTCCTACAAATCCACGGTCAACAAAATATTCGAAAATGGAACTGTTGATTTACATTCAGCTTTCAGCAATATAAAAAAGGGCACTTACAGAATTAGAGACTTCATTTAGTAGAGATAAAATTTTAACCGCAAAATTCATATACAAAGAAATTTTCATTGACAAAACAGTGCACAGTCCAACTGTCGAACTAAAATACCCCCAGTATGACTGGAAAAATATTTGGAGGAAGATTTTGTGTAATCTCAATATTCCTACGAAATGGAGATCTAGTGCATACAAAGCAATTAATGAGACTTATCCAGTAGGCCAAAATTAAATGCACGGAATCCGTGATACGGTTCATGCGAAAAATCAAGACTGTAGATAGTTTAGTCCATAGAATAAGTATTTGTGGTGATGCTAAAAATACGTGGGAATGGACCCTCACACATATGGAGCGGAAGTTCAGAACAAACGTGATAGAAGCAGAGCCAAAAGATATATTCAGTTTGCACATAATAAATGAAGAAGACTTAAATGTATGGTGCTGGGTATTTTGTGGTCTAATATTCAACAACATAGAAACAAATGGCAAATTAGAAGATTTCAAAAATATAATGAGAACAGAACGCTTCAAAATAATAAAAAAGAATTGTTTGGAAAACTTTTCCAATAAAATATTTTTTTTCTAGCCCTACTGCTGTGATTAATCTATTTTTGTTTGTTTGTAAGATATAAGTAACTATAAGGTACTATGTATAGTGGAATATTGTATATATGTATTTATTTTAATAAAGGTTTAAAAAAAAAAAAAATACATATCAATTATTTCTTGCCAACATAAACAGCTTTCTCCAAGAGTTCGATTAACGCAGGGTAGACTATCGATCTGTTTATAGCTAATAAAGCAACACATTTTATTGAGTTTGTGTGATGTGTTACACTGAATGGCGTCAGAATCGAAAGAGAATCCAATAATCTGGGCTATCCCATTTCCGATCATTATTGGCCCATGCACGTATAGTCAAACGGTTATCCTGTCATCGAGTACACCAAAAATTTCTAATAGAGGCATTATCAAGACTGAACATGATTGGGCTGCTTATTCCAGGTCTCCAGATATGTTCAGAAAATACGACATATCTGGTGGTTTTTTGGAATTTCTGTGAATATTTCATGAATTTCGCATTTTCAGAAAAATTAACGAGTACTTTTCTTAAATATCAATATGTTTTACAAAAAAGATCTAATGTTTTATTTCTGATAAATGGTATTTCCAAATAATAAATCGAAACTGAACAAAAAATTCACTATATGCAGAAGCTAGAGGGATGGAAAGCCACTGATATCCTTAACTTTTTTCTAAAATGGGATGGGCCTCACGCAGTAATACATGAAAAAGCATTATTTCTACGAATATATTCTATAATTTATCACTTCCTACTCTGTTCATTCTTCAAGTCAACAGATTAATAGCGAGAGCGAGTAAGTTGCTCAAATTATCACCCGAATCCTAGAATGAACAGACTTTAGGTTCCATTATACGATCATCAAGGGCCTATCCATTTCCAGCAGAAACATTCGGACCACATTGACTTTCATGAATCTAAAGTAAAAAATCTTGTTTTCGAAAAAAACATGTTTTTATGAGAAAATGCGTTGAGATTGATTCCATATCTCATTTATACAAAATGTGGTTCATATATTATTACGAATACCATACGCCACCGTAAGTTTTTTCCTGTCTAGCCGACGCGACCTGAGATTAAAAGAATATGGCGCGGCTGACTGGCTGACGTCACGTCGGGCTACCCGAAAGTGTTAACAGAAGGGTCGAAACTTTTCCAAGAATCGAGAAGCAGCCACCGAGAGTTTTCTGGGTGCTAATGACCTTTATAAAAGAAAGCGTGCGCCAGGATAGCACAGTTTTTATTCAAAGTGAAGTTCATTGAGAAAACGAATTCATTCAGAAGTGCAGTGACATGGCGGTACTTCAGTAGTGAATTTCGATTGAGTCATTCAGTTGTGACAATTCATTATTGTTTTGTGAAGTGTGAATAAACGGAGAATAATAAGTACAGTATTTCAATAGCCGCAAACCCCAGATTCGTAACAATATCATTGGCGTTCCATGAGAATCACAGAGAACCTTTTTTGTAGAAAATGTTAATATCCACAAAAGTTGCACAGGCATCCAAAAAAATGCTTATTTTGAGAAAAATAACCGGAAGTAACGAATTTTCTACACATATTGGCCAGTCCGGACTGAGCAAACTGGCCATGGGTTCGTTTATATTTATGCCAACTTCCCCCAACGAAATTTTTTAGTATACCCCATGATGAAGGATATTTTTTTTGGTCACCGCTTAGACTATTAAAACGACACTTAAAAATTTCTCATTTCAAGCACGCGACACGCTATTTTGATAAACACAAAAAAATTAAACCGACGAAAAAAATCAACTGAAAAGAAAATAAACCTTCTCAGTCTTAATGATAATTGAGTTCCTAAACTAATGTGAGTAACTAATTTTGAGTCGGCGCCAAACAAACAATTATCGAAGATCATTATATTACTTTGAAGAACTAATCAAAACGCCGCTGTGCATCTCGCTGCCATCATTTTACGTTTTCACCTAATTCAATTGCTAGTTTGTTTGGCGCCGACTCAAAATTAGTTACTTACATTAGATAGAGTCAATTATCATTAAGACTAAGAAGGTTTATTTTATTTTTTGCTTTTCAGTTGATTTTTCGTCGGTTTAATTTTTTTTAAAAAGTTTTTTTTTGAGGCTGAATCTACTAATTACTACCTACTTAATTTTTGATTACTTCCAAAATACTTACTTCAACTATAGCTTACTTCAACTATTAACTGTTAAATGATATGATTATGTACTTTAACTATTTATTGTTATATAATATAAATTATTTTTGAAAGTTCTGGTTAGTTGATTTTATCACTTTGTATATAATTCATCCTTTCATAGAATTATTGTACGGATGTAGGAGGATCTGTCAACAACATATTGTGCCAATGTTCACAAGTGAAAAGCAATCATCCCCTATTTTTTACCCATAGGGGTGGATAATTTCATTCCAAATTGAAAAATGATCAACTATGAGATATACCCTATTTAATAAAAAAAGAATCATCCAAATTGGAAAACCCACTACAAAGTTATGCCTGATAGAATCGGTTAACCGACCAAAATTCAAAGGGTGAACGGTCAATATCCTCCATTTTGCTACCCTTAGGGACGGATGGATGGATAAAATTCAAATGGGACCAACTTTGAAGTACACACTATCCAATAAAAAAGAATCATCGGAATCGAACTGCTGGTGAAAAGTTATGCGTATCATACATAAAAAATAAATATACGCGTCGACTAGAGAACCTCCTCCTTTTTGATTTCGTCGGTTAATAAAAATGGCGTATATATGGCAGTCTGGGACAAGACAAATATCGTCATTAATGAATACAAGAAAAAACTGGAAGGAGCAACTTGTATTTTGTTGAAAGAAAATGATAATATAGCATCATGTTCTCTCACCATCAAACATAAATTCCTTCACTGAAAAAATAAATGGAACTGAATAAATTCTGTACCAAATACAGATAACAAAATATCCAGTACATGATAAAGTAAAGTGTAAAATTTGTTCATTCATTTGTCGAAGATTTCCCGATTTCTTCAAGTTAATCAAAGGTTTGAAGAAGGGAATATACGTAGTTCATACAACATTTTAGGCAATTAATAATCCAAACGATACTTCACAGTAATTTTTTTTATATAACCTTATTTATTAATTTGTCTATTCGTTTTTGGCTATCTTCTGTCAAGTGTCACAATTAAAAAATGCAGAAACTATAGCGTCCGGAACTTGACTTGCAATATGTAATTTGAAAGCCCATGAAAAACTGTATCCAGAACAGTCAAAATTATTTCTGCAACTGACATCTGTCAAAAATAAAAAAATGGCAAATTACGAAAACTTTGCCATTCAATTATTAAAAATCAATCCGATGGATTAGAACTAAATTCGGCAGGGAATAACACAACAACAAAACAAATTAAATCTGCAATTGGAGCTTTCTACCGTTTCCCAGTCTGGCGTTACGAATGTTTAATTTTTCTCCAGGGCGTTACCATCCGAGACGGCCGCTCACCCGGGCTTTGACTAGGACGACCTGCGTTTGGTGCAGGACCGCTGAATTGACTGGGGTCAAACATCTCACTTGGTCAATTGACTGTTTAATTGACCGATCAAATTGACTTTGTACAGCCCTAAAAATGTTTTATCAACGTTTTATTTCAAAAAATCCCCATTTTCCCAAAGCCCGTGCCGGTCAAGTTCTGCTGTGTCACACAGCTGATTTTTTTATATCCAGGGAGAGAGAAAATAGGCATTTCTGTTTAACGAATATAACTCTTATCCAATTCTAATATGTTCGAAGAGAAATGGAACATGATATTTAATATACTCACACCCCTTCGTCTGTGAATGAAGTCTCTTGGGAACCCTGATATTTCACTAAACAATGTCGTGTTCTCTTCTCTCAAACCGAACCCACAATACGGATTAATATTGGATAATTAGAAATGTGATAGATGTATCATTGAAAATTGAAACGTCTAGTGGTTTAATCAATCAGATATTCAGTATTCGGAGAGAAGTTATTCAAAAACACTTTATAATCCTATAAGTGTCATTATCAATTTAGTCCGTGTACTTGAAATAAAACTAAAACCCGACTACTACAATAACCGATTAAATGAAAGTTTTGAAACTAGAGCACCTTCTCAAATTCATATTTTAACTCTCTGATGTCTTAGATGTTAAATTCGTCATTCTGGAAAAATACAGATAATATTTGTGAATTGAGAGACGTTTATTTCATGCCTTTTTTCTCAGAAAAACTTTTGTATGTGAAAATGTTGAGCTGTGGTTTTTTGTCGTGGTCACATCTGTCATTTCGTTCTTCTCATTGATTCTCCTCATATATTTGAAATTGTCTTTTTCAACCCGGCAATTTGATACTAACACTTGATGAGAAAAACTTCCTCAAATATAGTAAATCTGTTGGGCGCCATTTTGGATTTATCGAAAGAGTATGTCGCCCCAAACATCAAAACATATCCAATGACACTAAAGGTCATTGGGCATCATTCTGCGTCATTAGCAGAATTATTGCCCTAAACGAAATTGTCCTAATCGGAATTGTCGCCCTGGGTGGAATGTCGTTTTACTCGGAGTTATACCGCCTTAGACCAAATTGCCTCTCTTTAATAACAATAGTAGTATGAAAAATAATATCGAAAAAAATGTACTACTGAGAATAACGTTTTTCATCGCCAGTAAAATATTCCAAGGCGTAGCCCTCCATGTTCGCTTCTGTTGTGGTAAAAGTCTTTCTTTTTCCTTTGCTCATCTTGGAACTTTCAGTAGCCAGAGTAACGGAGTTACAAGTTGGTCTTTCCGCAAATTTTTCTCAACGAAACTAACTGTTCCAAAAAATTCTGCCCCACGCGCCAATTTCTTTTTACACACGCTTTATTAGCTTCACCTGTATATGTATGTATATAGGTATGTATGAATGTGTGTAAAGGAAACTTTGAAATTAATTTCCACCCACTTCCAGACGTCCGAATTATTTGAAAATTTGCGCACGTATTAAGAACAAATGACAATACAATAATTTCATAACTATAACATGGTATTCTCACCAAGATCGTCAGAAAAAAATGTCGAATTTTCATATTTCAAAGATTTGGTGACTGCGCTGATTTAGTCTCAACACTTTCACCAAAAATTAGTAAAAAAGCGCATGTGGATGAATCAATCGAAAAGTTTTTCTCCCGTAGCCTTTTTTAGCCTTTTGTATCAATATAGACTAAAAAGTTAAAAATAAATAATCAGAATAAAGTCACTGACCAAAAAATTTTCCCTTGGATGCGTGGGGTGCTCTTTACTTACTTTTCATAATGAATCTACCTTTAATAGCTAGCGATAAAATTCTTCAGATAACTGATATCAAGCACCACACGATTTACATAAGAAGTTTTTGGGTCAATGACTATTCTTATAATTTTTAACTTTTTATTCAATATTGTTTTTTTTTAATATAACTTATTTCTATACATGATGACTTCAATATGATCACATAGCATACCAAGTTATTTAAGAAAACTAAAAACTATGTGAGTTACAAAGAAATATATAAAATGAGTTCTCAGTTGTCCCAAGTAGTGACCAAGGTTAAAATTTTGTAAATAACGCCATAGGTATAAGACCAATGTCTCACCAGCTTGATTTTGAGCAATTCCGAATTTTAACACGTGCAACGTGCCAGTAAATATTACAATTACTGCACAAAATTTGCCAAAAGGTTCCGCGTGCATTTTATTGTCTTTTTATTATATATACATATATACAGTGTGCGGCAAAATTATGGAATGAGTAATTTTTTTCGAATTTTAAAAAATCCTGGAAACAGGTAGATTTTTATTTTCAAGTGCCTCTTGTTCAATATATTTGTGAAAGGGGTACGCACAGTGTCGGCGATGACAAATCGATGATTTTTTTTAATGGAAGAGGGGTCATATGACACCCATTTGAAAGGTAGTGTAATCCTTGATTCAGCGACATACACTTTTGAATAATATATTTCTACAGGGCGAACGAAAATTGTTTTTTTTTATTCAAATAAAAATGAATTTCAATGAACGTTCAATTACATTCCGCAATCTTGTGGCTTGTGGCTCAGTGGAACGAGCGTCGGTCTTGTGTCAACTGTTTCCACCTGGCGCGGGTTCGATTCCCGCAGCTGGTGAAAAATTTTTTCAAGGTCCCAAGAGTGGTTTTGGATCCCACTATAAAAGGTAAGGTCCCCGTGATCTTAACTCGTACAAGTTTTCATTAACTTCTGAGGGTTGGTCAAACAACTAAGAAAGCGGTTAAAAACAATTTTACAAAAAACAATTAAAAAAAACAATCATGCAATTATAGATACCTCACGTAACAAAATCTTTGAATAAAACGAATTCGTATTCGGTTGTTCAGTTCGAGATCATCATTGAATGATTTTAACCCCAGATTCCTCAAATTCATTTTGAAGATCAGTGTAAATTCACAACAGTCAGAATGGGTTGCGGTTTTCCACAGAATAATAAAATAAAAATTTATTCCTATTACTAAATAAAGCAAAGATAAGGAAACAAAATATTGATCGCAAAAAGGTACAGTTTATCTAAAAAAGAACAAATAAGTTTTTGCAAATCAAGTCAGGCAAGTGTCATTCAAAGTGTCAGTTTTATGCATTGTACAAAGTACCTACACCGTATTCCAAGTAAATAGAAAATCTTTCGGGAAGTAATTATGGCACATTTAAGTGAAACCCAACGCATAGAAATATTAATTCTTTTTGAATGCGAAGATAAAACCAGAACTCAGCAAGAGGTATGCAATTTGTTCAATGCTAGGTATCCAGTTAGACCTATCAGCCAATCAACATTCAGTAGAATTGAGAGAAAGTTTGGAGAAACTGGTGATGTTAAACATATTCCTAATGCTGGGCGTCCCAAAATTTACCAAAACGTGAAACTTGATATTGTGTTGAGTATAGAAGATAATCATCATTGTACTTCACGACAAATTGTAGCAGACAACGCAATTTCTTAACGATCGCTATTACGAGTTTAAAAAACTAAAATATCATCCTTACAAAATTCAACTCATAGGAACTTAATGCATGATCGATCGCCGTTGCAGTTTTGTGAAGTTATGCAGGACTTATGTATCGGCAATCCATGTTTTATAAGTCAAATTATTTTTCCCGATAAATCCACATTTTGCCTACATGGTTCAGTAAATCGCCAAAAATGTAGATATTGAAGTAAATAGAGTCCTCACTGGATGACAGAGGGAAATAAAATCTTAAAGTGAACAGTGGGCAGGAATAATCAATGACAGGATAATTGGTCCTTCTTTTCGAAGGAATCTCAATGGGAATGGGATGTCGATTGTTTGAAAATATGAACAGGATATTCATAAAATCAGATGTGGAATCATCTGTGACTGAAAGATAATTAGTCACTATCTTCCATCGTTCAAGATAACCTCTTGAGAGGTGTATTGAAAAGGGAAACATTCTCAATTGAATATTAAATATAAAGATTTTTCTGTGAATTGAAAAATCCACGATAAAAATAAAGTTAATTTTTGTGAATTTCTTACAGAAAAAAATACTTTCCCGGCTAAAGCCTCGCTGGACATTGAACTTCATCTGATAGATATTCTGAAAGGACCCTAACTCGAAAGAAAAAATCTGAAATTGAAAATTTGCATTTTTATTCAGATAGTTATTTGATTTTCTATTCCAGTCTTAATTAAGAACTCATGTAGATGAATGAGGCAAAGGAGAATGTTTTCCAAAAGAAAGTGCTCACCAGAAAGCATTTTCAACATGAATACCCCAAAAGAGTTTATCTTGAACGATGGAAGATGGTTTAAGTCGCAGACGATTCCACATCTGATTTTATGAATATCCAGTTCATATTTTCAAACAAATCAATCTATCATACTCCATGACAAAAAAAACACTAATTTCAAAGTGTCTCTCCAAAATAAATGTTTCTAACTTTTTTCCATCTTTACGCAGTGAGATTGCTTCTTGAAAATGTGTTTCCCATTTCTTCCGGTCTTCCTGATGATCGTGGTAGCGTGAACTAGATTTTCGTCGACAAAAATGTATTGAAGACCTAGTGAATGCGATGCCCCTCTTGCGTCAATATTACAAATGATTTCTGGTGAGTTACTCTCTTTTGGAAAAAACCGATCGTGCACAATTGAGCAACACCGGTGGCGATCTGGCAACAACGCATCCAACAACGACGTTTTCCAGCTCCACATGCAACAGAGCACGAACGAAGGAAACCGATCGTGACGATCGTGCGCAATCGACTAACCACCATTACAAATTGAGGAGCACAACACGAAAACATCAGTCGAGTTAGAAACAATCGAATAATGAACATACCTGAAGATGGCAAATGTGAATTTGCCGAAACGTCGTGAAATTGGACCTTTTGAGGACCAAGAACACGAACGCGACAGAAACCCGAGAAACTATCTCAACACATTATACCCGCGAAAATCTTCGAAGAAACATACTACATTTTTACGGGGAGAAGGTTTTTCATCAAACAAGAACGTTTGAAAAACTTCGAACGAAAAAATCTAAGCTTTTATGTCAACTCACTTTCCTTCGACGCTGCAGAGACCAGAGGATAATTCCCAGATGTGTTAGGTTAAATTACCATCAGAGAACACCAGCTTCGGAGAACATCCTCAGAAGAACAAGTTTTGCACTTCTACGGGCAAACATCCATCAAACTAGAAGCCAAATGTATCAAACAGACACAAAACTGTTAGGGATTCACTCAACCTTGAGCAACACAATCCAACCTCTGTTATGGGAAAATATCGATACACTGGCAGAACTCCGAGCTGAAAATGAGTTCAACACCACCCTGAGAAACAAAAGCAAAAGTTCAACCATCTCAGCTCAACGCAGAACCAACAAAAGCACCCCAAGGATAGAAGCCCCAGAGTGGTTACAATTCGACCACCCAGCTCTAGCTTAAGGTTTCAACTTCGCTATCGCACCAGCTCATATACCGTTTGCGAACAACATCAGCAACGAAGAGTCAACCATACAGAAAATAAGTGACAAAGACACACAGGAGTCCATACGACAAGACATCGCGTATATACTACGAAATTCGAAACCACCGAAGAGAAACATTTCTCATGAAAAATGTTTAGCACAGAAGTCTTTCCGAGAAAATGAAAATATTACCATTTTACCCGCTGAAAAAGGCAACGCAACGATAGTTATGAACACCAAAGATTATAAGACCAAAATGCTCGCATTGCTAGATGACAAGAAAACAACGACAGTCCCAGCGACCTACCTAAGACAACAAGAAACGTAGTCAGAAAGTCACCTATCGATAAGGAAACCAGAGAACAACTTATCTCAAGAGGGAAATCATCAAAATGTCCCAAACTATATGGCCTTCCCAAGATCCAAAAGCCAGGGACACCTCTCAGATCGATTGCAGTTCTATGGATCACCATATCAACTTGCGATATACCTTCTAAAGCACTCAACTCTGCAGAGAAGGTCAAATCATACGTGCGAAATTCGGATCACTTGATAGAAATTTTGAAGTGACAAATCATCCAACCAGATGACATCCTAGTAAGCTTCGACGTTACATCATTATTCACGCATGTACCTACTCAAGAAGCTCTGGAAATAATCAGAAACAACTACAAGCCCGAAGAACACATAATCACTTATGATAACCAACGATAAATAAGTAGAGGGAGCACCACCATCGCAAACCTTTTCATGGAAGAAGTAGAAACAAAAGCACATCGGACAGGATCAGCAGAATTCTTCACCCACACAATATCCTTACAACGTTTACAACAGACCATACAATAAGATCTACCCTTAGAAATCTCAAAGAACGTATACCACTAGAATGCCAAGGAGTCTATGAAATACCATGTGAAAATTGAAAAAAGACGTACATAGGCCAAACAAACAGAAGAATCATCCACAAAGAGGAACACAAGATTGCTATACGAAACAAGGAGACCACATTGTCACTATTCCAATGTGTTCTACAACAGGACACAGCATAAACTTTAACGACACTCGGACAATGGCAAGTGATGAGCATTTCCACTCAAGAACAACGAGAGAAGCAATCGAAATCGAAAAACGAC
Organism: Gonioctena quinquepunctata; assembly: GCA_018342105.1. NCBI lineage: Eukaryota > Metazoa > Arthropoda > Insecta > Coleoptera > Chrysomelidae > Gonioctena > Gonioctena quinquepunctata. The sequence continues at coordinate 29,541 of JAFIRS010001587.1, forward strand.
CACATAATTTGAACAAAAGGGATGACAGTCAAATACTACCAACCATATGGCGATCTATCTTGATCCCCCTACAAATAAATCAACAACAAAACATCAACGCTCCCAGCAGAGAGTTCACCCAGCAACACCCATGGCAACCGCACGTCCAACACGACCTCTTCCGGCCCCATACAAAGCAGGGATACGAACGAGACCAATCGGAGATCGTACATGACAACACCGGTGGCGCTGCAACACGCATCAACAAGCGTCTCACCACGCAGCGCACGAACGAGGAACCATCGTCGACTGATCGACTACCACCATTACAAATTGAGGGGCCCAACACAAAAACATCAGTCGAGTTCGAAACAATCGAACGAATAAGACATTCCCTGAAGATGGCAAATGTGAATTTGCCGAAACGTCGTGAAATCGGATCTTTTGAGGTCCAAGAACGCGGACAGAAACCCGAGAAACTATCTCAACATATATTTCTATATAATTATATATATATTAAAGCGGGGAGCTGTCGTCACCCCTCTCGGCTTCATACTTCGTTTGGTTTTATTGAAAGAATGAAATGAGCTCATTCATGTGTAGAAAAGTCCATAAGAACCTATAATCAAAAACAGGATATTTGCGATTTATCGTAAGTATATAATAAATCGAAGGGGACTCTGGATTCCTAGAAATACAAACAATTCTCAGTGGATTGTTCTGATAATAAAACTAGTCAACAAAATTTTGCGCCAATTATAATTCCAAGGATCCCAAAGGAGTAACCTCGATAAATGTGATTCCACGAACCAAAAAATAGCAATATTTGTTTACTTCTGAAAACTCCGATATCAAAAATAGATATGCCCTTGTTTATCTACCCCGCCGCCTCTGTCATTTCATCCTCAATATTTTTTCGGAAAATCACTTATACAGAGCTACGGAATGCGATCGGTGTAATTTTTTTCGAACATAACTACTTTTATTACAGAAGGCAAACAGTCGTCATAATGTTTTCCATACGTTAGGTTGTCTCTCTCACTGGAAGTAAAAAATATGGACTATGGCCCTTGCTAGGTGATGCGGAAAAAGGTAACCAAATAGGGAGTCAAATTCGGAGGGCGGCCAATGAAATTCTCCATGGAAATTCCCAGAAAATGGTAAAGAAAATTAAATTATGAAAAGCAAATGTGCCTTGGACAATTTCAAATTGTACATTCATTTTCAATGATGAAATCGAGAAACGAAAGATTATTAGGTGACTTCTGGGTGCTCCGTTACGTGAGCTTCTGAACATCGATTGGTACATGATCTGTATATACATTTTTGACACGGATAAGTAATGTATTTTCAATATATCTATTGCAGCAGAACAGGGCCTGCAGTTTTTTAATGATCTAATTAAAGCGCAATAATCAAAGTCTGCCTGATACCCATTACATATTTTTGTAGAATTTGAAAAAAAATACATTACCCAATAACTCGGAGAGATGCATGTCTGCCACTCGGATTTTATTGCATGCTACTGCAAGCACTAAATCAAGAGGTAGACGTGAGGCGTATTATTTAGAATAACTATTTTGTAGGAATATGTTAACGCTGCGGCACAGCGATAACGCGATGGATGAAGTGGTCATTTATTTGTGAAATCTCCACAACAGAAAAGCTTTCGCCGGAATTACACTGATGGCCGGAAGGGCACACATTTTTATTTACAAAATTTGCGTTCCACTTCCCTAGCTACTTGCCAAGGAAGAATTGATCAATTTCTCCTTGAATTAATTTAGAGCATGTTGAGAGTTTTTTTTCAAATGTTTTGAGGGACATTTCTATATTTAATTTTGAAAATAGAAATAGTTGGTTTCCAAATTTTAAAGACCGTGGAATAATTGATGGAGAGACTTAAAAGTAACCATTTAAACAATTAACCGATTAACTATATACTAAATTGATGATACACTCGGACATGAACAAGAGGAGAGGGAATACTTTAACAACATGTTGACATACTATAGATACCACTTCCATCTCTACGATATTTATTCATTTATTATTTCTCATTTTCCCCTGTCAGATTTTATTCACTGATATGAATGATTTATTTTGCAATATGGTTCTACTTTCAAACTATAAACTTTCAAAGTTGTTTCCTTGAATCATTCGAGTTTTCTTCAATAAAAAAAGCGACACTTTATCGTAAAGTGGAAGTTGACAAATTTGATTCGCCCCGTGTCGAATTATGAAATAGGCAGAGTAGGCAGCTGCATATGGGCCACAGAAACGATATGATATTGACTCATACATATGATCTAGCTTTCCAAAATTAGGAGATTTCAATATCCCATAAATAACGGAAGCAAATTTCAATTTCTGTGGGAATAAAATTCAATCGGTCAAAATTCTGAGCACTCTTTTCGAAACTTTCAATTATGATCGCATAACAACGTGCAAAATGGCAGAACTCTAAATTTCAAGCGACCTAGATCCAAATACCTGACAGGAATTTTCAGCTCTTGTACCAATAGATAAAAAACATCCCGCATTACTTTCGGGAAAAAAAATCATAAGAACTATTGACGATACTGCATACAACTTAAAACTTGCAAATTTTCGACAAATATGTGAACTACTGCATAATACTAATTGGGTGAATATAGGACATTATCTCAGAATATTTCTATAGAGAATTCTTGAATGTAATAGATATATGTGTTCCGAAAGTAAGATTCAGTAAAAGTAATAAGAGGAAGCTTCAACCATGGTTCACTGCCGAGATTAAATATAAATAAAAAAAGAGTTCTTTCGGAAAAACAAACATATTTCAAAAGAATATTTGATAAATTTCAAGAGACTTAGGTACATGAGGGATAGTGAAAATGATCAAGCGCCTCGGACACGGACACACAGTTCGTAATTGAGGATCAGTTGATTTCGAAGCCCACAAGGATAACTGAAGCTTTAGCTCAATATTTATCATCGGTCTATGGAGATGAATCAACTTACCAATCCAGTTCACCATTACTACTCGATAAACAAACCTTGAATTATTCTCATGTTACAATTGCAGATATAGAAAAAGCATTCGATAAACTTAAGCCTAGAAGATCTTCGGGGCCTGATGGCATTCCCATGTAAAGACTACCTTCTTTATCCCATGATGATAATTTTTCAAACATCATTGGTGGAACTTTTCCAGATCTTTCCAAGCAGGCTAAGCTCTAGCCATTTGTAAAAAAACGACAAAGCCGACATGAACTATAGACCAATTACGGTGTTGAATAGTTTCGCCAAATTATTCGAACATATTTTATATGACGAAATATATTGGCATGTGGTTAGGGAAATATCTGAGTCGCAACATGATTCTGTCAAGTCTATAGACACTCATTTTTATGTAAATTTAGTGAAATAGTTGAGAGGGGAGGAAAAATAGATTGTGTTTATATTAATATAGCTAAGGCATTTGATAAAGTTGATCACGACAGAATCTCAAATAAAATCAGAAGATATGGTTTCAGCGACAAACTAATAACTTCTGAGAGAATGGGCCAAATCAGGTGTACCTGAAGGTTCAAATCTAGGACCGCTTCTCTTTACTTTGTTCGTCAATGAATCACCTAACAACAGGAAATGAATTAACAACTAGACTATAGTAAACAAACACCCATTGAATACTCAAAAATGCTCTGTCCTAACTTTCAGTAGACGAAGAATATTATTTCATCCGAATATATGTTGGATAGCTCAAACATAAATAAATGTCCTAAACCTCTGACTGAGTCATGGAATGAAAATTAGGCTTCCTCAAACGAATGACACAAGATTTCAGAAATGTTTGAACCTTAAAATCATTGTACTCTTCCTTAATACGCACTCGATTTTAATTTGGTTGCATTATGTAGGCATCATCCTCGTTATACTGAAAAAGATAGTGGTAGGATTCAAAACAAGTTCTTGGCACACCTCTTCTATAAAAAATATCCTGATTACTCCTCCTATAAATAAACCTCACAAAATTGAATTTGGTCTAATTAAGCTTGAATACCGTGCAGAAATCCAATCCTATTCATCAGCAAATTGCTCACTAATTTAATAACCAGAACATTTCTACTCTTCGAAGTAAAATTTCGTATTTCACATCACATCACATCATTACGTCCCCAAAAAGTACTATTTTTCGTGCCTCGAAGGCCAAATATCGTTCAAAGGATCTGTTCATTATTAAATATGTATCTAGATAAACTTGTTTTTTAAAACTATATTCTTTTTGTTGATGAAGGGAAACATTCTCAATTGAATTTTGAATAGAAAGATATTTCTGTGAATTGAAAAATCCACAATAAAAATGATTTTATGAACATCATGTTCATATTTTCAAACAAATCTGTATATATTTTTTCTGTCGCACTATTGTGCATGTTATCCACGAATTGAAGTTTATATTACCCCTTTGGATTCATATTGCCAAGAGTTTCTTCTCCTTTGTTATGCCATTATTCCTCAAGTTCAAGCTGAATTAAATTTAGATTAGTTTCGATATTTTTTTTTAATTCTTCTAGTTTTAGTCATAATTAGGACTGAAAAATCCTCTAATTGGGACCTTAGGATCCTGTTTTGTTACAAATAACGTGTTTCAGTGTTTTTACAAATTCAACCCCTAATGGGCTGAAAGTTTGTATGAGAGTTCCGCTAGTTTTCAAATTGGGGTAAAAAAATTGGTAGAAATACGTGTTTCTGGAAATTAAAGACTTTTCAAAACAAACAAATACGTATTTTTTATTCATAACAAAGACCTCAAATACCAATTTGTATGACCTATGGAAACTTCCAAATATATTATTATAATTAGCCTATGCCCGCCAGTTTTCTCCTCGTGGATTTCGAGGTCATAATTTTATACGCTTTTTTTCCATGACTCTAATCTCAAAACTAACGGAACCCACATACGAACTGTCACTCCTTTACGAGTTGAATTTCCAAAAATACTGAAACACGGTACTCCTATACAAATTTTCAACCCCAAAACTCTCTTTAGGGTTGAATTTCAAAAACCCTGAAATACGTTATACTTTTTCTTGATGAAGGGAAACATTCTCAATTGAATTTTGAATAGAAAGATATTTCTGTGAATTGAAAAATCCACGATAAAAATGATTTTATGAACATCATGTTCATATTTTCAAACAAATCTGTATATACTTTTTCTGTCGCACTATTGTTCATGTTATCCACGAATTGAAGTTTATATTACCCATTTGGATTCATATTGCCAAGAGTTGCTTCTCCTTTGTTATGCTATTATTTCTCAAGTTCAAGCTGAATTAAATTTAGATTCGTTTTAATTTTTTTTTTTAATTCTTCTAGTTTCAGTTATAATTAGGATTGAAAAATCCTCTAATTGGGACCTTAGGATCCTGTTTTTGTTACAAATAAAGAGATTACGTGTTTCAGTGTTTTTAGAAATTCAACCCCTATCGGGGTGAAAGTTTGTATGAGAGTTCCATTAGTTTTCAAATTGGGGTCAAAAAATTGGTAGAAATACGTGTTTCTGGAAATTAAAGACTTTTCAAAACCAAACAAATACTTATTTTTTATTTATAACAAAGACCTCAAATACCAATTTGTATGACCTATGCAAACTTTCACATATATTATTATAATTAGCCTATGCCCGCCAGTTTTCCCCTCGTGGATTTCGAGGTCATAATTTTATACGCTTTTTTCCATGACTCTATAACCTCAAAACTAACATTTATGACAATACTATAATTTGGTGTCATTGAGCATGAAGCCATGCTTGCTGCATACAGACTCAAAGGCGCAAGCCAATGGATCGGTACTGAGGCAGACCATGGACACTCAGCTATTTGGAACAGGGCAAAGGAAGGATGTTCAATCCAATTAATGGAAAGAGACTGTTCTGGATTTCAGAAAAGGACCCAATATAACCATCCCCACAAGGAAGGAATGCAAAGACAGACCCCCAAACTATGAATCAATCTGGTACACAGATGGATCAAGATTTGGGGAAATGTCCGTCGCAGGGGTTTACGAAGAAGAAACAAAGAGAGAAATCTCAGTTCTCTTGGCAAATATGCCTCAGTGTTCCAGGCTGAAGTATATGCCATACTCACCTGTGTCCAGAATAACCTCGACAATAAAAGTCGAGGACCTACAGCCATCTACTCGGACAGCAAAGATGCTATTATGGCGATAGGCGCAAATAGGATTGTATCCAAACTGGTGTCCAAGTGTAGAAACGCCATAGAAAGTTTATCGAAAACAAGCAAAGTCAGCCCCATGTGGATCCCGGGACACTCAGGTGTCCCCGGGAACGAGGATGCAGACAGATTAGCCAAGATAGGATCGGGAAAGACAGCAGTCGAACCTGAATCTATCTTGGGAATACCCAGCAGCCTGGCCATCTTAAACATGGAGGAACTGCTACAAAAGCAGTTCTTCGAAACATGGCAAGAGGCGCCATGCATGAGGCATTCAAAGCTCCACATAAAGGGGCCATCGAAAAAAATGTCTAAAGAGATCCTGTCACTTAACAGACGGGACATCAAGACTGTTGCTGGGCTCCTAACGGGACACAATCACCTGAACAGACACATGGAGCTCATGGGGATCACAGATGATCCCCTATGTAGATGGTGCCTGCAAGATGACGAGACATCGTCGCACATCCTCACTGAGTGCCCAGCTTTGGTGCACTAGAGGGAAATCAACCTTGGGAGCATAATTCTGAACCCAGAGGACGTCAAGGAGATTGAGCTGAGGAAATTGCTGAATTTCGTCAAAGAAATCGGCATGCCCAGCTGATTTTCTCAGTACAAGTGGGCGCACAATGGGCCCAAATAGAGAGGCCTACGTGCCCGGGGTTCTTCGGAACCAGCCCACCTTGTGCGAAGAAAAAGAACTATAATTTGGTATCTTGGAGCTGATCTGATGATGGAGCCAGGAGGTGAATAGTGGAACTCTGCAGTGGCTACTAGTAAAATATGGTGAATGCACTGAGGCCGTTCTCAGCATAATTTGCAATTGAAAGATATGGCAAATGCACTGGTTCTCAGCATATTCGCCAAAATTTAGTTATTAATAACTCCCATCTCATGTGGATGAATCAATCGAAGAGTTTTTCTACCGTAGTCTTTTTTAGTCTTCTGTGGCAACATGAACAAAAAATTTGAAAATCAAATTTCACTCACTTTTCATAATGATATTAATATTACTGATATCAAGCACCTCGCGCTTTTTTACATAAAAGAAAATTTTATTTTCGACTTTTCAGTCCTTATTGCCATGTATGCGTATATTTTTTTATATCAGTTCAGTAGTTCCTACATACAAACAAAGAAACAAACAAATTTTATCTCTTCATAACATTATTAGTATAGATTAATCCAACTCTGGATTGTGACATCTCTGTAGATATTTTGAAATATCAATTTATTATTATCAAGTACCCCCCAAATGGAAAGCATCCTGTGAAATGTTTGCTCGAGTTATTTTTTTTGTACATCATTGTTATTCCATAGGCAATTCCGCCCATTTCAGGCTAGTATCGTTTTGGAACATGAAACCCACGAAATATATCCTTATCATAAAAGTTTCGAAACGAAAGCTATCAAAACGACAATCGATACTTTACGCCCCCTTATATCACGTGTCAATCCCCTGTATTATTTTCCTGTGAATAAATGATTCCATTCCGGCATTTTCATTGACATGAAATCTACTTTTTAATACTTCAATGATTGGGTGTACAAGTGCGCACGCAAGTCCCTACTAAGCTTATAAATGTCGGTAAACTAGACGAATTGTCAGTTACACAGTTTCTGAAGTTGGTGATTTAAGCTCTCCGAAAGCTGAAAGCAAGTAGTGTGCCGCGAAAGCTCGACATATTCGAATCGCTGCAGATAGTCGAGAGAAATGCTCTCCAGTGAACATCTACCCGATATAGAGACAGGCTCGGTGAGTGACTTTTAGAATCGATTTGTTTTTAATCAAGAGGTTATTTAACACATATTTGTTATTATGCTGTCATTTACTTAAGTGGTATAGAATGAAATATTTTCTTGACAGTAAAAAAGTTATTATATTTGTGAATGTTAAGGCGGTTCAATACTGCTTTTTTTATTGAAGCAACTGCATTCTAATAGAGTTGAATATGTGAACTATTTATTGCAATCCATATATGGAAGACTAGACATGGCACAATTCTGAATTTTATAATGGGTAAATATAACATTTGGCGAATATTTTAATTTTTGTGGGATTTGGAGTAACATCATTTTTGATATTTTTAACGGAATATTTCACTCCGTTTTTTTTTCTCTGATTTTAATACAGTCTATTATAGCAAACAGCATACCCAAACTGAATAGCTATTGAGTTATTCTTATTTTATTGGAAAAGTCCAGCATCTCCAAAACATATCATTTTGATGTAAACTAATATTTTATTTTATATGCAGTTATTTGATTACAAATACTGTGGTTGAATATACAACTAGATGCTTTCTCCAGCATTAACGCTGGTCAAATTATTCAATTGAAAAACCCATTTTTTAATGGAAACCCCAATATTTTTCTCATGGTTTCGAGTATTGGCCTATATTTCTTATTTTTTAAGCAGATTGGCTATGTCTATGTACATACTTATCAACGTCAAATGATATAAAGTAGCTATTATAAATGTAATATCACAAATATTATTAGTATTGGAAAATGAATTTGAAATGGTTCTCTTTTCCTAGGACATTCAGAAAGTATGTTAAGGGTAGATGGTGGAAATAATATTGTATCTTTACACATCCTACAAAGTTTCAGAATGGCTCCATATATATGTTTCCAAGCGATAGTCAACATTCACTTCAATCAAAGGCAAATTACATTTGCTTTCAATATTAAAAAAAAAATACATATCAAGGAACCTGTAGGTTACTTGGGCCCAAATGATATTAAAATTTGAATTACATCGTACTTTCGATAAGACCAAAGAAAGTATGAAGCCACTTTATCTTCCTTTAGTTTTATTGTCGGTCCAGTCAAAACTAAATTTTTACATTATGATCTATATGTATATGAGTAATGTGTCCTTTTGCCAGGTTATTTTTCGGTTTCACCTTCGATACGAAACAAAAATCACTAGTTTCATATTACATTGCAAGAATTTGAAAAGTTAACACGTGAAGATAAACCCTTTATATAGTAATCATATCTTCGGGTATCATCATTAATATCTAACATTTTTTTATATCGTTCAAAATTATAGACCAAAACTAATCAACTTTAGAGGAAAAAAAATTGTTTAGAATCAACAAATAGGCTTTTGGAGTTTTAGTATTGCGGCTAAAAACGCACCGTGACCAGCACCGTGACGTCACGCTCCATACCAATTGCCTTTCTATGTAGGTAAATTCAGTCCCGTTTTTTTTTGAGTTCTATGTAAATTGAGTCCCAGGTACCTGGTAGTCAGGTCAGATAATTTGCATGTAGTACCTGCTGCCTAGCCGCTGATGATATTTGTGCAACACCTGCTAAACTTATACACTTGGCTTTACTTTTGTTTCATAACTTCATTTCCTCGTACCTATGTATGCGAAAAGAAGTCAGTTGTTTTAAACGTTGTGCTAATGCAATGCAGTACAGACTTGTGTAAAAAATGTTTAGTTTCTCTCATAATTATTGTTGTCGGATATCACATGAAACGAAGGAACAAGTGAGGACGGGAAAGAGGAATTGACGTAATTCCAGCCATCAGAACAAAAATATTTTCCCGAGGAAAAAACTCGAAACTCTTAATAATTTTTCCACAGATATGTATAATTTCGCTTTTCTTTATAAACACACAAACTGGTACCTACGACTTTCTGTTTTTCCATCTAGCTTATACCTGTGGCTTTGCCCGCTTCCTGTTATCTCGGTTTTCCGTTTCCCGTTATATATATATATATATATATATATATATATATATATATATATATATATATATATATATATATATATATATATATATATATATATATATATATATATATATATATATATATATATATATAATTATACAACTGGAAGATATACTTGGAATGGGAGCTCACCTTATTTTGGTTGTATTTATGAAAAAAATGTGGTTTCATTGTTATATCTCCTATTCCCGTCATCGAAGCGAGGTAAAATAGTTTTCGAGTCTAATCATGAGCTTTCGAATACAAAAAGTTCCATCAAAATCGGTCCAGTAGTTTTTGCGTGATGCTCGAACAAACAAACAAATAGACAATTACAGTTTAACAATTTTATAGTATAGATGCAGTAGCCTTTTCCAATAGCGTACTCATCTCTTACTTAGTCCAGTAATACTGAATACTTCAAATATTGATGGTTCAATACCTCGTCAATTATTATTTTCTTTAAGTTATGCTCGCCATTGAATACTGGGCTATGTAAGACATGAGATCCAGGGTATTGTAATTAGAAAGGATTGAAATATACCTCTCCGAAAATATACAGAGGTGTATTTTAATGAACAAAACGTAAAGACTTTGGATTTCTTCTTTTATCTCAAATCTCTAATCTGTTTCATCTCGAGTTCGAATTTGCCTTTGTCTTAGTTTCATAATAAACTTCGCTTATCTTACCAGAGTATTCAAATAAACATCAACTTAGTTTTCTTTGGTCACGTACTTCAGTTATCGAACAATTGTTCGAAGACTTAACAATGTATTAAACACCATAGCTCATATTCAATCATTGGTTATTATTTTCAATTGACTGACCTTCAGTAAACTGCATTAATTCGAACTGAATGATTGAATAAGCATTTCATTACAATGGGCTACAATTATTATTCGAACCCTAAACATGAGACGAGTTTTCCATCACAGAAAAACTTTGTAGGGGACATTGATAGCGTTTTATACGATTTTCTTATTAATAAAAATTAACATTTTCTCATTCACAATGAAGTTGGTAGGTAAATCGGTTTGTTGATTATATATAAATATATATATATATATATATATATATATATATATATATATAAGCGGAATACCACTCACTCACTGACTCATCACGAGATCGCCAAAACTATACGTCCGATTGACTTGAAATTTGGCATAGTAACTCCGTTCTCGACCCACTAAGAACGGATTTTATGCAATCCTATCCAAAACGGATTTTTTACCTACCATCACATATAAACTCTTCCTCTCTTTTTGGAACGAAGTTCCTTTACGCGGCTTGCGGTGGGTGTTGACTGGTAGAAATCGCCAAGTAAGAGAAAAGCGTAATGCCCCCTTTATGCGACTTTCTATCTCTCTCTCTGTCTCTTTCTATTATATACGAGTCTTTGTGACAAGCGTCTAGGAGTACGAAAACATCCGATTCGGATATTATCGTTGAGTGGTAATACGTGGAAGATATTTTTGTTTCTTTTATATTTCTATATAACGTGTGTTTAGACGATTATATCCTTTTTTGGGCATAATTTCTTATGTTTTTTGTATGCCGAAGTTGGATTAATGGTTTACATTGAATATGTGGCCCGTCAATTTGATATAATATACCGAATAGTATTATCAGGAATAAAATACATTTTACAGTCGGGAGAAGTTTGGAAAAAGTAAAAGTATTGCATGGTATAATGACAATTGAATATGATGGAATATAAAACGTCAACTATCAAAGGAAAAATATTGAGAAAAAAGAAACACAAAATGGTGGATACACGAGATTGTACCGTATTCTGCTATCTCGATATTATTTATAATTCACTATTTTATATCTAATTTTTAATAAATAAAAGATTAAATGTTAGAAAATAAAAATATACAGATTATAGAGAGAGAGAGAAACTCGCATGGAGGGAGGGAGTTGAAGAAAAAGCGCAATAAACTTCCCTCCGACCGCACACGATTATTTTCTGGAAATATTATATTGGCCCTTCCATTGATACAACCATCATCCACAGCAACCCACGCTATGAAATCGTTGCTATGGTAACCGTTGCTATGTAGAAATGTTTAGGATCAAATTAGACAGTTAATAAATACCAATATTTTACGAAATGTTTTATACGTGTTTGAGTGTTTTTGGAAATTCTAACCCTAATTTGGACACATGGGGTGTGAAAGTTTGTATGGGGGTTTCGTTAGTTTGGAAGTAAGAGTCATGGAAATTGGTATTTGGGCTCTGCTTTTTGAAAATTCAACTCTAATGGGGGTTGAAAGTTTGTATAGGAGTACCATTAGTTTTCAAGTTAGGATCATAAAAATTGGTATTTTAGATCATTGTTACAAAGAAAGAAATATGTTTTTCAGTGTTTTTGGAAATTCAACCCCCAAAGGGGTGAAAGTTTATATGGGGGTTCTGTTAGTTTTGAAGTTATGTGTCATGGAAATTTTGGTATTTGAGATAACGGGATAACGGGAAGCAGACAAAGTCACAGGCATAACCTAGATGAAACAACACCAAGAAAAACATAGGAAAAAATACAAATTCAACGAATACGACGTATGATGTTATGTAATGATGAATTTTGTAAATATAATATTGTAATATTTTTGCCCCACGTTTTGGGTGCCAATTGTTATGATTGAGAATTTTGGAAATATATATTTTTTTTTATTATTATTACAATTATATTTTTGCACCGCGTTGGGCGCTATTTGATATGTTTTGATGAATTGAAAAATATAAATTGGTTTTATATAATAATGATATAGCTAATAATCTTCAGTTATTCTTTAAGAGCCAAATTGATATGATATAAATAGATATTTCTGCCCCTGTATTGTATGCTGTAATAATAATTGCCAGCGAACGTCACTGTTCTCTCGTCACGCTACCAACAATTATTATTTTCCTCACCACGGCTAAGCAACAGTTGGTACGCCCTTATCTCAAGATGGCCGGTTCAAAGCAATAGAGACACTGCCACTGCTGGCTAACTTCAGTTCATTGAATGGTCTTTGGTATGTTATTGATCATTGTGAGAAAACAAACAACAAAATATAATAAAGCAATTATCTCCTTTATTCAGGAAGACTTAATAATACCTGGCCTACGAGAAATAACTTATACTAGGGTGAATCAAACAAATATTCACGGATAATAATAATAAATCAGATCATGGATAGATAAACAGAACCTCACTTTTTCCGTGAGAGTGACGTTTTCTGTTATTGTTCAAAATAGGGTGACATAAAGTTCTTCGAATGTGAAATATGTTATTTGTGAAATAGTTCAGGACCGGAAGAGCACTATTAAAGTTTTATACCTGGTTGGAACTGTTGGTGTTCTAATTATACCATGAATCAGGATGTCTCCTCTCTCCAATCGCTGTCAGGACTGCAATACCATGAATCAGGAACTATATAGATGCGGAAATCAGCATTTGGATCCGTGGATATGTTATCATTAAGGTAATATTGGTTTTGTTTACCAAATGATGGGATTATTCCAATTTTCTTTTAGTAAAATTTTTTGCGTGGCATCCGCTTGGAAATTTATTTTCGATCTTCCTCTTGAAGCTTTGTTTTCTATCGCCTAGATACATCTTTTTCTCCTTGTTTTTTCATTTGAATTTTTGAATTGGTGCACTAATTGTCACTTTCCACTGTTTATATTTATATTGCATAATTTATATATACAATCATTTTTCCACTCTTATCATTATTTACAAATTTCAATAATAATTGTTTCTGATACCATCTCATTGCTACTCTCCCACAATTTCCAATTTTACACCTGACCATCTATTCCCTGATTGGCTATATTTATAAAGACATTTGCTGTTCTATCATTGGCTACTTTTAGTTACTACAATTTCATATACTGTATGTTTCAAATTTATAAATGTGTTGATTACTTTTTATTCCTGAAAATTTTGTAAATTTAGACTTTTTATTGTCTTTTGAGCAATTATGAGTTATAATAATTTCGACAGTGTATGAAATTGATTGTTTTATAGTATTTTGACATTTTTATCTATCCATATTCTACCTAGGCTCACAATATACATAGAATTTCAAAAGTTATTCACAAACAAACTCTTGAAACCATTAACCATCTAGTAATTATTCTTTTTGTGGGTTTTTAGTCTTTTAAAATTTCAACTGGCATAACATAACAATATATATATATATATATATATATATATATATATATATATATATAATATATATGGAAGAGCAATTGCTGCCCATGAACTGTCTTGGGCCGAAGTTGAATTCTGCCATTTGTCAGGTTATCTGTACCTTTCAATAAAAGCATTTATTATCATATATTGTAATATATATATATATATATATATATATATATATATATATATATATATATATATATATATATATATATATATATATATATATATATATATATATATATATATATACTCCTCAAGTGTAGTCACTCGTCGAATGTTATTTTGCCCTGGGGCATTCGGAGCTTGTATATTCCTTTGACTCATTGGCTGTGATCTTAAGGAGATCTGAGAAAGTTAGAAATTTTAATATTTGTCGTGAATACTGTCATTATGTACACCTTCGATGTAGGCCAAAGAGCAGCATTGTAGGCCAAAAATGATAGACATGATTCTCACAAAATTTTATAATAAATACAAAAGTTTCAAAACTGCAGTAGAATTCAGAGGACTTTATATGATATTTAGTCTGATTTTGCAACTCTTTTTTCGGAACGGAAGATGTTGAAAATCAGGATTTAATGAATTTTCACATTAATAACGCGGAAAAATTTAAAAGGTCTAAATTTAATTTTGAAAAATGGCAATTTAAATCCTCTGATAAATTTGCAACCATTCAAACAAAACGGAAATGTTTCTTATATCGAAAAACAATTGTTGTTAGTCCTAATTTTTTTATGAAATTCCAAAAGTTCTGCAAACTCGAAAAAATAACTTAAATATTGTTCTTGACAAGAGTTTTAATTTGCAACCTCGTGCCAAACGGAAAATATATTTTTCATTAAATTGATTATTTTTATTGAAATAAGTATCGGAATTATTACAAAAGTTTCAAATAATGGTTGCAAGCGGGAGATGTCCTGACGTACAATGTTTTCATTAATTTGCAACCTCGTCTGCAATATGGAAATGCGGAACATTAAAAAAATATTTATTTTAGCAACACCTGTGTTATTTGAATGATAAAGATTTTTATATGCCTAATAAATGATATTCATTGTGTTACCAAGTTAACTATCGACCAAGAAAAAGTTCGTCAACGGTAGGTGAAATCATTCAATGTTGAAAGTTATCGTTTTCATATTACAATTAGGAATTTGCATAGAAAAAATACTCTGAGTAAGTTTGATGGAGGATCGAGCATATCTCGACAAGTTTTCATAATTTTCTTGATTCATTAAAAAATGAAGGAAATATTGAGATTTAAAAAACACTCGTACAGTTATACATTAGTACGATTAACCTATAACTGTGTTACGTCACAGTATTTTGTTTACAGAGTAATGAATGCACAGCAGTTTAGTTACATGATTTATTACCAGAATAACAAGAAGACTGACAATTGTATTTCTATGTCAGACAACTATATAACTAACCAAAAACAATGCACATTCATCTAACAGTCCTGGAGCTACAACTGAAATAGAATTGCCTATGAAGTCATGTTGTGACAAGTGAAAATTTTAAATGCAGAATGATTGCATGTCGTTTCTAATGCGTTAAAAAAAATATCTTCAATATATATTAAGATCACAGAGCCGATAAACCTACGTTATTCTAGCAAAGCTGAAATTTTGATTATGCCCAGTGTGATATGTAGTTGAGAACGAATGCGTACTTGCTAGCTTGAAAGCGGGGCCCTTTTACAGGTAGCAGGTACAAAAGTACATAAAAAACGTTTTCACTTACGTTGAAGTATGGTAATGCTTTTGACAATTAATATCATCCAGTTAGCCGAATGGTCTAAGGCGCCAGATTTATGATCAGGATCTCGAAAGTTAGCGTGGTTCGAAACTCCACGCCCGACGATTTCTTTTATTTTTCACTACGAAATTGAGAAATGATTTATTTTGGGACGAATATTCAAATAAAAAAAAACAAATCATTTCTCAATTTCGATGGGAAAAATAAAGAAAAATCGTCAGGCATGGGGTTCGAACCCACGCTATCTTTCGAGATCTAGAGCTTATATCTGGCGCCTTGGACCACCTGGCCAACTGGGTCATGTAATTGTCAGAAGTATCACCATACTTCACCATAGGTGATTGTATTTTGGAACATGCTATCTGTAAAAAGGCCCAGCTAGAAAGTATGCATGCGCTTTTAACTACATATCACTAAACTCATACTCAAAATTTCAGCTCTGCTAAAATGACGTAGGTTTGCCGGCTCTGGGATCTTGGACTAATAGTCTTTTAGCAGAATTTAGCAAAATTTTGTATCCTTTCGAGTGTTGCATTCGAAAATATTAGTTTCAATTTATTTCGCTGGTTAGTCGAAAACAGCCATTGCTTCTGAGGTTAATAATTAGTTTTAAATTTTGTAATGGTTAACTACGTAACTGTATTATTCTTCGGGTGCAATTTCAATCAACCAGTACAAAATATAACAGATATACACGATGGATATTCAAGTATTTAACTGGAACACTGTAGACATATATCGGTCTAATAATATCTTAAACCTATTTGCACAATGTTTGCAATTTATGGCCAAATTATTAAAAAAAACATATCAATTAGTCGTAATTTTAATTGCAATTTGCAGAACTTTTGCAATTATTTCAGCAATTGTAAAAATGCAAAAAATTGATTTTCATGGATAAATAGGTTCCGTTTTTCGTATGAGGTTGCAAAGTTACATATCCACTGAGACCGATATTCTATTTATTTGCAACCACAATAAGAAACTTTTATTTCAATGCTTGTGTGTATTGAAAATGGGAGCGTCGATAAAAAAGTTTGATAAATGAATGATGCGTTTTTCGGAAATGGTTGCAAATGTACGTGAATATGTGTAACTTTTTTTCCGTTCACTCATCCAATTTGCAGAACTTTTGAAATATTTTTAAACAAATTACATTGAAAAACTTAAACAAATGACAAAAAACAAGATTTCGTAACTTTTACAAGGTTGCAAACTTAATGCATGTTGTAAAACACCATTACTATAGGTATGCCTGTTTGCAGAACTTTTGCAATTTTCAGTGCAAAAATAGAGCATGAAAACGTTTTTTGCAATTAAACAATTTTTCATTAATGCACTAACATACCATTGAAGTTTGAAAACTTTTGGAATTAATGTAAATTGATTGTCTATATCTACTGGCCTATTGTGTGACCGGGTATGTGTTGGATTTTGCGAATTTGGATAGATTTGTGAGTAGAGATCCATAGATGAGGGAATTTAGGATGGAATTTATTTAAGCTAGATGGTAATGAGAGCTGGCGTGTAGATATTGGCTGGAGTGGGTAGGTTTCCTGTATACTGTATGGGTGAAGAAATAGTTGGTTTTTGTAATGAGCTCATTTAGGATGGGAAATGAGTTATTAGATTCGGGTTCCATGTTGTGGTAGATGTTATTGAGATGATATAGGAATCTATGAAGGGTTTCGGAACCATGGGCCATATAACGAATATATCGCCAACAAGTGGGCTCGTGGTCAAATAAGTCTGTTGCCTTGCAAGGACTGGAGAAAGGGGAGATCCCATTGGTGCACTAGTTACTTTGTTTGTAATATGGATCTTGGGAAAGGACGCTAAATCATTCATACAACGGTTGATTAGGTTAAGGGTATCTTTGGGAATGTTATGTTTGCTTTTCAGGATATCCAGTGTGTCTGTCAAAGGGATGTTCGTGAAGAGTGATACTGTGTTGAAACTAACAAGGATATCGGTATCCTGGATTCAATGTGTTTTATGGACTCAAATGAAGTGGTATGAGTTTCGCACATACGATCAACCCTCCTCGGCTAGAATAGTGCTTGATTGATAGATGTTTGGTAATATTCTGAGTTAATGATCCGAAAGCACTGACGGTGGGGGATGATTGGTTTGTGAATTTTTGTTAGACTATAAGGATACTTCCTAGGAATGGTATATTTTTCCTTGTTTTGGCGTTTTGGTCTTTATCTCGAAAAACGTTGTGGGGTCACGTTCGGTGGTCTGATACTTGGATTAATCCTATAGTGTTTCCATCTTCTCGATATAATCTGAGGTGTTGAGAATCACTGCGACGTTGCCTTTGTCTGCTGGGATGATAATTAGGTTCTTGGTTGTTGTGAAGACTTCTGAGGCATCGCCTTCCAGCAGATGTGATGTTGGATGGTGGGAGTTTAGCTCTCCTTATGGTAGTGGCAGTTCTCTCGGAGGAGTAGGTAGATTGAGACCTTGGCGACAAGTTACAGAATTCTAAACCCTTCACCTGAGTATGGAGGGATTATATGAAAAAAATTATTTATTATTTTCAATTATTAAACTATTTCCAGACGTTTTTTAGAAGACACGGATATTTTTAAAATTATCCAAATCGAGGACGAGAGATTCTGTGACCAAGAAAAATCCAGGAATAATTTGAGTACGTGTGATATCGGCTAAGAAATGTTACACCAACAATTATAAATAATATTGTAGACTGATTTTCTGAATTATAATCATTGGAATACAAATTTGTCATTTCAAACAATTATTTATTTGAAATTGATTTTTCAGTAGACGTAAATCCATTGAATTCAATAGTGTTTTTAAATTTCTGTCAACAGAACGACAAGGACAAACTTTCCAGTAGAACCAATAAATTACAGAATATCCGCTTGGGTTTGTCATTAATATAACGATTATCAACTTTAAAATTTCCAGTGTAAATTTGTTAAGTCAAAAATTCGTAAGTTTTTTCGTTGCCTGGTAACGTTTCGAAATACATGCATTTGATTAGCTACAAAATAAAGTTGTGAAATGAATATAATTTTTATTATTAAGTATTTTGTTGTTTAATTGTTGTTATTGTTATAAACAAACCAATGTATATTTTTTGAATCTTAATTTTAAAAAAATAATTTACAATATTCTTTTGTGAATAAAAAACTACTCATACTATTAGTTTCGTGGTCACATACTAGAAATTATCTATTATTTTCCAAATATCCAGTGATATTCGCCAAAAGGATTATATTTTACATCTTTCAAATAGGAATTATTGTAGAACAATCCATAATTATTAGATGAGAAGTGAGAATTGGAAACGGATTATTTTTTTAATGAATAGCAGTAATAAAAAATGACATAGACAACTCTTGTCGCTCATTTATTTAGAAAATCAATTGTGATTCTCGTTGAGAGACGAGCCAAGAAAAGATTTTTCTTTCGTAGAGAGACGTTGACGCATTGCAAATATTCATATGGTTTTCCATATGAAATTAAAGAATACCTATGAATAAATGGAATAGAAAGTACACATTTTCAACAGATTTTTTAAACGGCAACAATATGGATTTCTACCTTGGACAAAATAGAATAAAAATGGTAAGTATGAATGATTATTCTTGTTTTCCAAAAGCTGTTCTAGCCCAAAAAAAATATTAGATTTAGAGCACAAAAATCGTATGAAAGCAGAAGAAACGTTCATGAAATGTCGTGAAAAGTAGAATGTGATCCAATTAATACTATTTTCTATATTTTTTTGATCGCACTGAATTAGAAGACCTCCCGTCGGCTACTCCCCCTCTTATAGCACGGCAGGGCATTGGAAGCAAACCCCCCCTATTGTGAGTTTCTTCTTATTTATCATCGAAAGAGAAACTAGAAAGAACATGGGAAATAATTCAAAAAACTTGGTGGCTTAGCACGTAAATTGACTAATTGTATGTACCCCGATGATTTCAGAATCCTCTGGGGTTAGTTTGGTAAACCAGTGCGACCAGTTTATTTCTAATTTTGGGCGTTGCGACAAATGGAATCGAAGGACAATCTATATGAGTAGGTGTAATGTGGGAGGCTCAATTTGCAATTCTAGTGTACAGTCCTCGCTTGGAATATACCGATTTCTCTTTGGCGATGCTGTAGATTTTTCGGGGTGTCCCTTCCAATGTTTCCAATCAGCAGTGAATTAATATTCAAATGATTACCTTATTATTTTTCCCGTGATATATTTCCACAAAAATTCGGTTATTATTCGAAAAAATCATGAACTTATTTCAAACGCTAATAAGTTTAGAAACTAGCGCTGATAATTCAGACTGTGATCGTTTGAAAATTATCCATATAATATTTTTCTGTTGAGAGAAGTCGATACGAGACGGGATAAAGTTTTCTGCAGCTTTTCCGTATCCGCTGTGTAGGTGAATATTGGGAGGTAGTTTCCCAGTTTCATTATGAAAAACTGTAAATCTGTAGTAAATACCTCTAATGGAAAGGCCATTCCGGCTCGGTTACGATGTGCCACAATTTATTTTTTATTGCACAATTTTCTTTGGAATAGGAACTAATGAAATTCTCAGTTAAGTGACGTTTAAACCAAGTACTAACAGATTTATCACATAAAATCGAAGGCTATAGGGAGCATATATAAAAATGTCCTGATGCACTGCTAGTAAGTTATACAAAAGGTATTCACTGCTAATAACCTATACAATAGGTGTATGGTGGGTTGAATATCCATAAAAAAAACTACCTTGGCTATTACCTCGATGAATGGTATATTACATCCGACGGATAATCATACAAAATCCAATATTTGTCGTGATTTTAAAAGTATTTTTCTTGTAAATAATTGTCCCACCATACGTTGCATAGGTTGCGTAGCATTGAGCAGTCTTCATTGAATCCCAACGTTTTTTATCACTCAACAAAAATTATACGTAAAATTTACGCCAGATTTACTGATATGGGAAAATGTGAATTGAAATTAAAAATATTGAGATACCAAAACATTTTGGCTAATAGGTCGAAGGTACGTAAAAGTAAAATTGCCTTAATAACTGGAAGTTAGAAAAATAACAAAAGTTTACTGCCTCTCATCACTATTATGTATATACTATTCCTGAGAGCATTTCAGTTGATGAAATAAACATAAATATTGGAATCGACATACAGTGCAGTCCATAGGTATGGAATAAATTCATTTTAAGCGTTATTATGTATTTGTTTGAGAAAATCTGGAACAGGTCGATTTCTATTGTCAATTTGACAATTTACGGTATGAAAATATTACCCCCTTCTTTCACCTCCTCCGAATTATGAGCACCCCCTCAAAAATTTTGTATGAGAAGTGGGGTCACGTGGCACCTTGTTCGAAAGGGATATTCATTCTCTGTTCAGCAATATTAAGTTTTACAAATTTGGTGCAATCATAACTGAGAAAATGTGAAATTTTTATACTAACGTAGAATGAAATAATGTCACATAATGTTTAAGAAGTATTTTTCAATTTACTTCACAATTAAATTAAATGTTCAAAATGACCACCATTCACTTCTTGAGATTAAGCAAGTTGATCTTGGAATTCTCAACATTTTGTAGGACCTCAGGGGTTATGTTGTTAATTTCTTCCGTTATCCTAACTTTTAAATCTGCAATATTGTCTGGTCTATTGGAATATTTTTTTGATTTTGAATAATCGCATAAGAAATAATCAGGTATTTTCTTATCTGTTTTGCTAATCGTCAGGAAAAAGTCGTTCAAGACACCAAAAAATTATTCACAAAACCTACATAAATAATATAATGTCAATCTAGTAGACTACTGTTTTGATATTTATAAGTTGCTGACACACGTCCGTGTATGGAAAAATATTTGTGTGTGTATTTGATTTAACTATGGCCCATATATCCGAATCTCAAAGAATATACATTTTAGTTATGATTGGATGCGGTAATAAAACAAGAACTGATGAAGCTACTTTTCATTTAAATGGAACGGTTAATAGACAAAACTGTAGATATTGGAGCAGAGAAAATCCTCATCGGATGTGTGAGGCTCACACACAATATCCTAAGAAAGTTGAGTTTGGGCTGGTATCATTAACAACAAAATTATTGGCCCTTAGTTTTTTAAGGCACACTTTGTGGGGAGGTTTATCTCTATTTTTTTATGAACTTTTTACAGCCTACATTAAAAATACTTTTTCCTGATGTTAATGATCCAAATGCAATAGATATATCAATTTGTTACCAACAAGACGGAACTCCACAGCATTACAAACGTATTGTTAGAGATTATTCGAACGAAGTTTTTTTCCAATAGGTGGATTGGAAGACGTGGATGCCCGCCTAGATCCTCTCGATTACTTCTTATGTGTAAAATCAAAAGTATATTTCAATAGACCAGACAATATTGCAGATTTAAAAAACAGGATAATGAAAGAAATTAACAACATAATCCCTGAGGTCCTAAAAATGTTGTAAGAGAATTCCAAGATCGACTTGCTTATTATCAAGAAGTGAATGGTGGTCATTTTGAACATTTAATTTATCTGAAAGAAACATTTGCATTCAATGTCCATTTATATGGAGGTATGCATGGATTTTCAGGTGAATATCATTCAACGTTCTGCGTGGTATTTGCTAGGAAAGTAGTTGTTTTTCCCCTGTGATCTACCATTTCCTGGTTCAATTTATATTGAATCTTTTGTGTGAAGAAGACTGTGTACTTCGATTTTTCTATTTAATTTAATTGTAAAATAAATTGAGAAATACTTCCTGAACATTATGTGACATTATTTCCTTCATTCTACGTAAAGTATAAAAATTTTACATTTTCAAAATAAATTTTCTCAGTTATGATTGCACCAAATTTGAAAAACTCTATTGCTGAACAGAGAATGGAAATTTCTTTCGAACAAGGTGCCACACGGCCCCCTTTCTCATTTAAATTTTTTGAGGGTGTGCTCATAATTCAGAGGGGGTGCAAGAAGTTAGTAATATTTTCAAACTGTAAATTGTCAAATTGACAATAGAAATCGACGTGTTTCAGGTTTTTTTAAACAGATACATAATAACACTAAAAATGAATTTATTCCATACCTATGGACCGCACTGTATAGTTAGTTGTCAGTTTGTACTTGCGACACACAATTTTTTGTAATGTTTATTTTGACTCGGTCTCTGAAAGAATCAATTTGCAAAAAAATCACATATGTCTCATTTTTGTTTATTCGATGAGTTTACCAGAATATCGTTCGTTTTGTGGAAATTATTGTTTTATCATTCAATGGCGAAAACAATTCAAGCCAACAAATCTCTGTCTGTTTTACGATGGACTTATTGGGTCGATAAAATGTCCCTTCCAATATATGCCCTATCCATCGACTTGTTTATTCCCTGATTATTTGATCGTATTTGAGGTTATAATTATGTGAATGGATAAAAATGGATAAGGGAAACATTCTCAATTGCGTCGCAGATGATTCCACATCAGATTTTATGAACACCGTGATCATATTTTCAAATAAATCAACTTAAAATTGTTCCTTGAACGTTCGTTAACTTGAAGAAATTTTGCTAGTGAACTTCAGGTAAAATTTCACCTGGTAAATAATTAATTACTCCATGTTATATTCCACGATGCATATTTATTATGGAGTTGATGGATTCTTAGGGAGATTTGTTGGTCGCAATAATGTTGTTCGTAACCTGAATTATGACTTTGGAGTTACAAGGACTTGAAAGTGAAATAATTTGTCAGAAATAAGTAAATGTGGACTTCCTAAAGTCATATTGCCTTTCTGATTGGTATAATCATCATATAATGTAATTTGTGTAGGAATGAGCCCACTTCAGAGATTGCAGAGTTCTGTTTTATTTTCATGGTAAATCTGGCTGATGCTTGGATGCAAAAGTTGAAGTGATGACGTTTGCTGGTCGTTATTCCCATTTAGTCAGCATCATATTGATGAATACTAGGACTTTGCACGTTTATCCATCAAATTAAATCATATGTTCTCGGATGCATTATCCAGAAAAGTAGTTGATTTCTGATAGATATTCTACCCCCTTTACAACTATTGCATAGATTATCTACTAGCAGTGATCCCTAAAACCAATTACAGTATGCCATTTTTTTCTTCTATTTGACTTTTTCATCGAATTAAGTAGCTCTGGCAGATTGATTTCTATTGCTAAGGGAGGACATTTTATATATATATATATATATATGTATATATATATATATGTATATATGTATATATGTATATATATATATATATATATATATATATATATATATTATATATTATATATATATATATATATAGTGTCCGGCAGATTTTTGGCAACAAATGGGAAAAAAGTTTATTTCAAATTTGTCAGAAAATGTTATTCTTCATAAAAGTTTTTGCTTCTGCTCAAACTCAAATTGCACCATCTACATTTTATTTATCTCTATTCGTATACGAGGGAGGTGGAATAATTTGAAATTAGCCTGAGAGTAAAGTACCTTTATTTTTCAAAATACACCTAAAGTTTATTTGAATAAATGACTTACTATTTGAGGAATATTCTAAATTCAGAATAACAGCCTCCTATTCCAAAAACAACTTTTTACTGATTTTTTCCATTTTTCAATTCAATATTATGAGAATTTGTAATGTCATAGAAAACTATCATTGAATATTACCTGAATGACCATATGAAGTTAAGTCAACTAGAAAATTGCATTAATCGAACTTGATGCCGACAAAATCTCATTTCTTGTTGACATTAAGAAAAAAAATATATTTTAAATAATTAAGGTATAACAAATGACATCTGCAGTTCAAAATCAATTGAAAGCAATCGAACTGTTTTGCAACCAAGGTCAAAAGATGTCATTTGTTATACCTTAATTATGAAAAATATCTTTTTTTTTTCTCAATGGCAACAAGAAATGAGATTTTGTCGGCACCAAGTTCGATTAATGCAATTTTCTAGTTGGTAGTTGGACGGAACTTAACTTCATATGGTCATCCAGGTAATATTCAATGATAAGTGTTTTATGACATTACAAATACTCATAATATTGAATTGAAAAATGGAAAAAATCAGTAAAAAGTTGTTTTTGGAATAGGAGGCTGTAATTCTGAATTTAGAATATTCTTCAAATTGTAAGTCATTTATTCGATTAAACTTGAGTTGTATTTTGAAAAATAAAGGTACTTCACTCTTAAGCTACTTTCAAATTATTCCACCTCCCTCGTATACGAATGGAGATGAATAAATTTGAATGTTGCAATTTGAGTTCGAGTAGAAGCAAAAACTTTAATGAGGAATACAATTTTCTGATAAATTTAAAATAAACTTTTTTCCCATTTGTTGCTAAAAATCTGTATATATATATATATACAGTGTCCGGCAGATATATATATATATATATATATATATATATGCTTCATCGGAAAGCATTTTAGTCTTTAAAATGGCAATATAATAACCTCCCGGAATTTCTTATGGTACTTTTTCATGTATCTGTAGGATCACTACGTGCAAAATGTTGCATTGAAATCGGTTTGACAGTTGACGTAAAAATCGCGGACACTCTCGGGAGCTGAAAATCGGTGTATTCTACGGTGGTCTGGTTTATTCTCGGCCAATTAAAAATGTTTCCTTTGGAAAACGGTTTCCCTGATGATGGTAACGATGGCGAAATGAACACATGAAGAGTCCTATCATTGTCATTTGAAAATGTTGACAAAATTATATTAGGGATTACGTAATAAGTCTTAAAATGAGAGTTCTCATCTTTAAGGAGAGAAATCCTCGAATTTTACTTCCACTACGCAGAAGTACCGTTATTTTCGTCTGTTTTATAATTTTCTTGTAAATTATTTCCTAGCTTAGTAGTGAATATACCAATGACAAGACGAATCAGTGAAATCTTAGTAGTAGGTATATACATATTTTCATGTGTAGCGAAGATTTCCACCCAATACATATGAATGTGAGATCAAAGCAATGTCCGTGTAACAATAATGTGTAAGTGGACTGTGATTGGTAAACCCGCCAGTCAACCATCCACGGAACAGTCCATAACCGACATAATTCTGCAAATGGTCCACTCAGAATTACAGGAATGTCGATAGTAGTTTAGCTCATTATATCCTTCGCGTTCCCGTTAATCAGTGGTGACTCGTGTCTTTCATGTAAGGATAAGGGTAGAAAAGGCTTTATACCATTTGATGTATGAGTGGTAAATAATTTCTAAAAAACGTTCTAAATGGATGAAATGTTTGAAACATTAATTTCGTTCGAAAAAAAAAAAAATTTGTGGGATTGAACGATATAGTTTCATAACATGTTTTAATGGAATGTTTTGTGCTAGAAAATACCTGTACCCATTATTAGATCATAAGCTACAGCGTGTTAAATTTTTATAACAGGAATTTTTGAAAAAATCATGTCCTTTTTTTCGTACACCTTTGAATCGGATATTGGCCAGGTGGATATTAATCCCACCATATATATCAATGGTATGATTTTTTGTTCGCAGTAAATTTGAAAGTAGTAGGGCTGTGTGCACGGGTCAGAACCAATACTCTTGGGTATAGGAACCTTTATATAAGACCACCTACCCGATGAAACTATAAATCAACCCTTAATGGAGTTTAGCTTTATAACGCTGAATAAAACAATTAGAATCAGGAAACTAAATGAATTGACTCTTCAAATCGAAATCAATAACATATATTCTCAAAATCTTCAACTTTTTCCAATATATATATATATATACAGTGTGACCCATTTAAAATGGAACCACCCCTGTAGAATACGCATTTTTCAATCATTCTAAAAAAAAAATTTTTTCAATACTAAGCATCAAAAACTGCATCTTGACACAAATTTTCATAACTTTAGTTTCATTTCCAAGGCACTCTATGGTTTTTTTCTTCGTCAAAAACGGCAAAAGTTTATTAGGCAATTTATGTTTTGAAATTTGACTACACCACTGGATTCGTAGTCGTTATAAATGGAAACCATGGAAATTTCATAAAAAATATTGATTAACAACGAAGTTACAACAACTTTAATTTTGGAAACAAAGTATTTGATTATAATTTTTATTTAGATTATAGACATATTTAAAATCTGGCAACACTGCCGATAAAAAAGTAGAACACCAGTGAATTTGTACAGCGAAAATCAATAGCTAATTCTGTTCTACAGTTATAACTCCTGAAAGTATGGTTATGTGAGCGATTTGTGGTGGAAGCGATTTTGTAATACAAATCTGACTACGCCACTGGATTTGTAAATTATATTCCCTTAAAATATTTTATTAAAGTTTAGTGTATTCGAAAATAACAGAAAATTAAAAATTAATTTTCAAGTTATGCAGTCTTCCATAGCCGATAAAAACGAAATGAACCGAATCAAGTTTCAAAGTTTCAAAATTATTTATTGAATAATAAAACAGAAAGCAGGACAAAAAAATGTTCCTTTTAAATTCTGCAAAACCCAATTGAAACAAGCTTTTAGAGAAGGTATCAATAATTTGAGGAAAGCTGAACGAATACATTAGGCATAGGTATTGTACTAAATCAATAGTAGGCTGTGATTTAGTACACCACAAATCGCTCACTTTACCAAACTTTCAGGAGTTATAACTGTAGAACGGAATGAGCTATTGACTTCGGATTTTCGCTGTACAAATTTAGTGGTGTTCTACTTTGTATCGGCAGTGTTGCCAGATTTTTAATATGTCTATAATTTAAATGAAAATTATAATCAAATACTTTGTTTCCAAAATTAAAGTTGTTGTAACTTCGTTGTTAACAAATAATTTTTTATGAAATTTTGATGGTTTCCATTTATAACGACTACAAATCCAGTGATGTAGTCAAATTTGAGAACAAAAATGGCTTAATAAACTTTGGCTTTTTTTGACAAAGAAAAAAACCCATAGAGTGCCTTGGAAATGAAACTAAAGTTATGAAAATTTGTGTCAAGATATAGTTTTTAATGCTTAATATTAAAAAAAAAACATTTTTGAGATTGACTGAAAAATGCGTATTCTACAGGGGTGATTCCATTTTAAATGAGTCACACTGTATATATATATATATATATATATATATATATATAGGATCCAAGAAATGACAATCAGAAAGGGTCATTTCCTACATTGAGTTTTTTATTTCGTGAATTTTATTTTAATTATCACAGAGCGCTTTCGACCTAAAAGGTCATCTTGCCCGCAAAGTAAGCGAATGATAGAAAGTTGTTATTTAAATTAATAATTGTCAAAGTATCACTTACTCGTCAGGTAAGAACAGGGCAACGCATTAAATATAGACATTCATAAAGTTAAAATGGTTAAAAATATAAAAATGTAGAAATAAAAACACTGAAGATGACCTCTCAGCTCTGCGATAATTATAATAAAATTGCACAAAATACAAAACTCAAGACTAATCGCAGTAAATTTAGCTAGCGAATCAGGACTAGATAGACGCAGGGCACACTTCCCGTAAACCCCAGTTCAGAACCACACAAGATTAACGTTAAAAATATTTGTTCTCTCCTGGAATGGATCCTAGGTCTCCATATA
Organism: Gonioctena quinquepunctata; assembly: GCA_018342105.1. Taxonomy (NCBI): domain Eukaryota; kingdom Metazoa; phylum Arthropoda; class Insecta; order Coleoptera; family Chrysomelidae; genus Gonioctena; species Gonioctena quinquepunctata. Next base: position 58,020 of record JAFIRS010001587.1, read on the forward strand.
GGTCCCCGGCATGGCCGTTTAGTGCTCGACCCATTATACCACTCAGTGCCCCAACCTTGTATATAATGACATGGAATTAAGATTACATCCTTCCCAGGTCTGAAGTACCGCTAAAGAGAAGGTTGCAATAAAAAAGGTTTATCTATTTTGAGGTGATTTCTAAAGGGTTAACTTCAAAAAATTAGAAAACGATTTCAAAATTACACAAAAGTGAGTCCTATTAAAAATCAACGAAAATCAATGTAATTTACGTATTACTTGTGTTCCAACACATCGAGAAATCTCAACACTCGCATTATATCACATAAATGTAACATAATTTCATGTGATATAATGCGTACTTCGGATGAGTTTGTTTGGAAAGCAATGAATGTTTTTCACACCATACGAAAACTATTAATTTGTTTCAATCTACTTGGGTCGCTGTACTCTTTATTTCCAAGAAGCGCCACTGTCATTAGAATAGCCAAGCATGCAACCACATCGAGTTGGTACAATTGAAATTCATGGTATTGAGTTAAATATGTTTTAATTGGACTACACGACAGTATTCACGTTGTTTTTCTGGGACATAAGGGCACTTGATTCATGCGTTATTGAATATTCTGAGCGGGGAACGAATGAATAACAAAAGTCACTCTTGATTAGCTTGAATATTGCCTACTTATTTATTTTCCACTTGAACTATTTCGGAATGATTGAAAATCAGAAAGGACAATCCGATATTCCATTACATAAACAGAGTCTTTTGTCAGAAAAGTATGTATGTATGCCAAATTTCAAATAATCGCATATAAGGCTGACTTTCCTTGTTTTTGACAAACTTTCTTTGGCGATTCTACACTCGGACACCAATTTGGATGCGACCTTATTTGATTTATAACGCCATAATTGCTGCTTTGCTGTCGGAGTAGATGAAAGTAGGTCCTCGACTTTATTGTTGAGGTTCTGCTGGACGCAGGCAGTATGGCAGTATGTATATATACTTCGGCCTGGAACACTGAAGCATATTTGCCTAGGGGAACTGAGATTTTTCTCTTTGTTCCTTCTTTGAAGTAAACTTATTCTTCTTTTCTTCTCCTCCTCCTTTTTAGCCCTTCAACATTTGCCTCCCTCAAGTACTTGCATCTCTCTCTGTTATGCATTTCCAATGCAACACTCCAATTCGTCGTCTCCCCATCTATCTTTTTCCTCTGTGTCCTTCCTCCATCATTTTTTTTTTCATCATTACTCTTTCTACTGAACGAGTGCTTTATATTTAAGCATATATTTTTTAAATCGTCTGCCTATAATCATAAAAAAAATCTAATTTCAAGGAAATAAAAAATCACTTATCACAATGCTTCTTCATCTAGAACCTTATTCAGTGGATGTATACCTCCATTTTGTTTTCTATAATTATTAATTGTTTGTTTGTTGTATATTTATTCATATTAATTGATTATTACGTTTTACTTTTGACTAGCTTGTGATTATTATTATTATTATTAAAAATATCTTATACAGCCCCAAAAACCACTATATACCAATTTTTAAAACATACCATAAATCAGAAGACTACTTCACCATCTTGAATTCTTAAATGTATTGTCAAAACACTATCACATATTGAAACTATTTAAAATAATTTCTAGAAATAGGAAAAAAAAAAAACATAAGCATCGTCGCATAAAGTTGAATCCTATACCACAAATTCAATTAAAATCATTTACAGTTCACAGAACTATGCTTTGACAAAATGCTCAAAATGTCAGTTCATGATAGGCAGATCCAAAAAAGGAGCATCACTATTAAAGTAGGCAATTGAACAACATTCAGCTCGATTTCGATGGAAAATAGCAATCTATTTATTCCGATTCATCCAGCAAAATGCAGGAGACAGGACAAGTTGTTTTTCCCTCCAGGAGAAGCGAGAAGTAAAAGCAAATAATCAGAAGACAGAATTTCCTCCGAGTGAATTTGATTTTCTGCAGCGATGTTTCGCTAATATAAATATTACTCGCGCCAATGACTTTTATCAGTGATCGATGGGAAGAGGGAACGCAAAAATTAGGTTTTCCCATTCATTTCCTTTTCCAATAGCTCTGTGGACTACGTCTTATTTATTGAAACAAGTTTTAAATTGTAGGAAAGATATTATTGGAGTTGAAATTTTCAATTGAGTCTGGAAATGTTCACATTTTCGATTGGAAATACGATTAAATCGAAGGATTTTGGTGTTTTTATGGGAAATTATTTATACTTCGACTTTCGCATTGAAAAATGAAATTACGAGATTGCATCCTTTGACTTTCTTTAGGTAGATTTCAATAGAAATACTACCTATTGAATATATATATATATATATATATATATATATATATATATATATATATATATATCTATATATATATATATATAGATATATAGATATATATATATATATATATATATATGGTGTAATTTAACTTCTTGTATATCCGTTAATGACGGGTGTATAATGCCATTTTTATAACGAAACAGTGGTTAAAAATAAAAACTTTTGTTTTTGTCAAATACGTCCATATTTTGGGAACCGCGAAGTTTTGGTGGGTTATACATCGCACCCCGGCGAGAATAACGTCACAACTAAAAAAAGACATTTTACAAAAGTAAACTTCACTTACATTGTGAAAACAAAGTTCAAATAGTTAAGAAAAGGCAGTTAAAGCAACATGTTCCTTTATGAGTTAGGAATTAAGTTACTTATTTATTTTAATTTGCTGTTTTGAATTTGGGACTGAGTCAAATTTGTGAACTTTTGAGTTGCGACGTACGACATTTTTTTTCTGACTCATTAAGGACTTATCGTAAAAATGTCAAAGGAAAAATCTGTTTATTTTTTTATGAACCATCAACTGTTAGCGGTTGTTTGTAGACGAACTGCAGGCCACAGTTTCCAACCGAATGGAACGAAATTTGGCACAAAAATACTTTCCATTAATACCTTAGATAAGTTTGAAGATGGGCCAAATCGATCAGGTAGTTCCGCAATGACGGCTGTTGAAATATTGAAAAAAATTCTCAATTTTTCATTTTTATACTAATATAGGTCGTTTGATAGAACTTTATGAGCTCCACAACTTTTATTAGAAAAGTTTTTCTCCAATATGTACACACAAACAAAAATTCGCCGTAAATTACTATTCATGAGAATACATAATTTGTGTTTGCACTGTATACTCCTTTCATTTTAGCTTCATTCGTTCATTTCATTCAGATACAATTTGAGTTTATCTTTCTCCGACAAACAGATCATCATTGTATTTGAACATTTATCGAAGTTGAACTATATAAATAAATACTCATATTGTTTTTCGAAGTGATATTGACATTGAAACTCAAGTAGGTACTGTCTATATCCTTGTCTGCTGATTATACTTCTTTCTTTATCAATACCCAAGCGAGCTGCCTGTCTTTGAAATATACAATCAAAACATTTTAGTTAATTTTGGTTGCATTTTTTAAGTACGCTTGATAAACAGTTCGTATACCTTTGCATCACATGGCCCATATTTTTGCAGCAATAAATTTGTGATTTCGCATGGTAAATTTTCACACCAAAATTATTCAGAATTATCGAAAACTTGCTGCTTATGTGGAAAAATTCGAATCAACAGAGCTAAATTTACGCTAGTTTTAATTTTGCTAGAAGATTTTTCCAATATATTTTTTCACAAACAGATTTTTCACTCCTGAAAGATATATTTTCCAGTCATTACTGCTTGAAATGCGCCAATAATCGTCGATAAATGAAGTACAGTGTCAATTTTTACAGGTGCGGCTTTGGGTAATAATATAATTTTCGCATTTAAGAATATTTTAAGCATGTTATCTAATAACTAAGCCTATAGTCTAAGAGCCGGTGGGAGATCGATTCTCACCGATCTGATAACTCGATGATACATATTTTTTATCAAATATAATTTATAAACAAATATGCCTATGATAACTTGCCTATCGAAAAGTGTTCATAGCTATTTTTAATTGAATTAATTTCAATCAATTTTCATTCATCACCTTCACTCTTTTGATAACCGAATGAGTTTCATCTCAACTGATAGTTTTTAACACTCAGAATGTGCCTAGGTAGGCTTGCCTACTTATTTCTGTGCATGGCTACCTGGCAAGCAGATGTGAACAGGTAAGTCAATATAGGTAACTACACCGATCTGTTAACCAATCGTATCATAGGTAAGATAATTTAATCACAAAACCAATCGTATAGGCTTGCCTGCAAAAAATCGTACATAAAATCATATTTCCAAGCTATAAAGTCTTAGAATTTTAGCTATTTGATAGGTGCGAGAGAGAAAGTAGAGCGTCTGAGGTCCGTGTGATAGAACAGGACACAACATAGCAGCTGCACGCTACCTGACCGTTGAGTGTATCCGAGTGCGCATGCTCGTGTACATGTGAGTGACAGTGACAGCATTTATTTACACTCGACAGTAATTTTGAACTCTAATTTATTATAACTCTAATTTCGATCACAATTTTTTCACACTATATATACTTACAGCTATGAAATAATCAAAAATAGATAATTCAATATATTAATAAATAAAATAAAAATAAAATTAACAATTTTTTTTTCATTTTGAAACTAAATTATAAAATTTAAAAATGATAAAAAAATCTATATTTTTTATTTAAAATTAAAAAAAGGATAATAAATTTATTTATTATTTAAAATCAAATAAATGCCGTAAAGCGAGAAAGAATAAGTGTTACTTTTATAATTTGAGTATAATAAATTAAAAAAATCATCGATATAGAAAAATAAAATTTAATACATTTATGTTGTTAAAAGCGTTTATTACAAAGCATATAAAAGAGTTCAAAATTACTGTCGAGTGTAAATAAATGCTGTCACTGTCACTCACATGTACACGAGCATGCGCACTCGGATACATTCAACGGTCAGGTAGCGTGCAGCTGCTATGTTGTGCCCTGTTCTATCACACGGACCTCGGACGCTCTACTTTCTCTCTCGCACCTATCAAATAGCTAAAATTCTAAAACTTTATTGCTTGGCAATAATATTTTATGTACGATTTTTTGCAGGCAAGCCTATACGATTGGTTTTACAATTAAATTATCTTACCTATGATATCAATTTCGATTGGTTAACAGATCGCTGTAGTTACCTATATTGACTCACCTGTTCACATCTGCTTGCCAGGTAGCCATGCACAGAAATAAGTAGGCAAGCCTACCTAGGCATATTCTGTGTGTTAAAAACTATCAGTTCGGTTATCAAAAGAGTGAAGGTGGTGAAAGAAAATTGATTAAAATTAATTCAATTAAAAATAGCTATGAACACTTTTCGATAGGCAAGTTATCATGGGCATATTTGTTTATAAATTATATTTGATAAAAAATATGTCTCATCGAGTTATCAGATCGGTGAAGGTCGACCTCCCACGGTCTCCTCTACTACTAGTATGTAGAAGATATTAAGAACTTTTATTACTATTGTTCTTTCCAATTTGGTTCTTAGTAGAGAAACTTAAGAACTACACTGACAACATACAAATTATTCAATCTGAATCCGAAAAACGGTGTCAGATATAGAGAAAAAACATGTTCACGGATGTTGTTGATAAAATATTTCAAATGGAGGTAAACATTATTAGTTATCTGTTCCGAGAAGGGCAAATTACTAAATTTGCCCCGATACGTTACTGTGTTTTTGATATTCTGGATTCCAAAATAAACTAAGAAAATTTGTCAGTAACGCACCGTTTAAAAATTATTTGCTTGAAACTCATGTAGAGCATTGAAAAAAAATATACTAGTTTTGAAACGTTAGCAGTAATGAAATAGTGTCTGAATTTCTAGTCCCCAGTACCCACTATATCCAAGCATAAATTATATATATTAAAACCTCTTCACAAAATTTCATTAAATTTATTTCCATCATGACATAGAATATATGTTCAATCATTCGGAGAATATTCGGAAAATATCTCGACTCTACCTTGGTTTTGAGTATTGAATGACATGTTCTCTTCGATGAATCGATTCAATGATGGTAACTGCACACTAACCTTTTGTCTCACCTGATGTGTCCTTGTAATCAATTATTATCTCAAAACACGAAATCTGAAATCAACAATAAAACTAAAATGACTTCTTTACCGACTTTTCACTCGAAAGCTAGTGTTTCTAATGAGACAAGAGAAGAGAAATGCCTTCATATTAAAACTTTTCCCAGGGGTTTTTTCTTCCAATACAACTAAAGGTCGACACGAACGATATGAAGCAATGAACTTTGGGAAAACATTGGCTATATTGTGGATCCACCGTTCTAGCAGACGTCAGTTCGTGTTATATGCAGTAAATTTTCGAGTAATCCAATAAAGCGCTGCAAGCTAGTGCCGTCAATCTCTACAAATTGATGTCACTCTTACTTTAAAACATTGACTTCATATCGATCATTTTATATATTCGGAACACTATGTCTTTCTGACATTTCAGGAAAAGGGTAATTTCATAGATGTGAGTTATACTTTTATATATTATCAGTGTAAAAAACAATCGCAAAAACCGAATACCTGAATGTAACTTCAAACTGAAAGTATACTTCAGAAACAAACAATATAAATCAATATATCAACCACCTTGTACCATCATACAATCGAGAATATTAATGAGATTTTCATTAGTTGTCATGGTACGGGGTATTCAGCGGAATTTCAGAAAACAAAACTTAGAGTGATTCTAAGAAGAGAATTAAGTACAATAAAAAGCAGTCAAGTAGAGATGTTTCGTACCAGAGACGTGCCAGTGTTCCATATATATATGCAACTTTACATTTCGATAAAGTAGTAGTTTGTAATGCCTCTTCTTTTGGAATATTCAAGGAAAGAGGCTGTGTTAAAAAAATATATTGGAAGAGCTTTCACAATTATTTTTCGCGCATTGATAGATGATGTCACGTTAACCGTCCACGACGACATTATCTATGGTTGTACTTTTTTCTTTGTTGAATGAGTTAAACATTACACCAGCTCGTATTCGATACCCTGCATGTTATAGGTGTAACAATTTCTTCAGATTTCTTCTACTGATTCTTTAGGAAATATAAAGTAGAACAACCAATGTGTTAGGGTTCCCTCATAATGTACTTTTGTTTGTGACATTTGTATTGGAAATTAGTTCTTCAATCCAAGTTGAGATTATGAAATATTTTTTCAAAGGCGCTGTACGGAATTGCTCACAGTTTTCCTTCAATATTGACGTAATTAGCCAACCCCTTTTTAAAAATTTCATCGATTCATATTTTTTTTATGTCGAGCGAATAAGTTGTTCAAATTTTTAATAAAAATCCAAATACAGGCTTTTTATAGCCTCCCCCCGCCGGTTTACTTTTGACGGTTCGATGTAGAATAATGGGACAAAAACAGTTTCAAATGATATCACCGATACTACTTTTTGAAATGAAAGACATTGTGATTGCTCGATAGATGGCGCGGGGGGCACATCAAATAAAAACTTCCAAATAGCATGGGGGTCAAGTAGCACATCGTTGAATAGATAATTCAATTCACATTTCAACCATTTTTTGGATTTGGTCAATACGTTTTTTCATAATATGCATTTGAAATACCAAGTATATTTTGTGCTAGTCCACTGGTTCGAGTATATTTCGTTCTAACTCATTGTAAATCCTATATCCCGCAATTTCATTTCCGAACCTGTAGATATACTCTTCGAGAAGTATAATGTTTGCTATCCGAAAATGAAATTCTCAAGAAATGGACCAAAAACGTATTTTACGTATCCCTTATTGTATACACATATTTCAACTGGAACATTTACGACTTCCGGTCACTTTTCCGTATACCGGAAACAAATATCAACATCCGTATTTCAACATCCTGTATTTTATTATTTATTCGGTTTCTTAATCGAATTTCAGTCATCTCATCTGATAATTCATATAACTAAGTTCATCCATAAAGAAATTATGATTCGTCTTTATTAACGTACTAGCCGCCCCGACAGACGTTTCTATATTCCCTATTTTTTTTGCCTGTCCGCGTAGAATGTGTTTTTCTTTGTGTCATCTAGGTTATGCCTGTGACTCTACCCGCTTCCCGTTATCCAGTTATTCCGTTTTCCCGTCATCATGTTATCCCGTTATCACATTATCCCGTATTCCTGTTTTCCCGTTATCCCGTTTTCCACTTATCCAATTATTCCTTCATTCCGTTTTCCCGTTATACCGTTTTTTCGTTATCCCTTTTCCTGTTATCTATTTTTCCCGTTATTTCGTTTTTCTGTTATCCGTTATTCCATTCCTATCCTGTTTTCTCGTTATTCCATTTCCTGTTATCCCGTTTTCCAGTTATCCCGTTTTTCCGTTATCCCATTATCCCGTTATTGATAGCGCGAAAATACTTCAAATATCTGTGTATACCAATTTTCATGGCGATCGGTTGAACTGTATAGAAGTTCATGTGATGTAGCGTCGTCTAGTGGCGAGTTACAGTAAAATGGATAGCATAAACACCTTATCCATGGAAAAACACTTACTTTCAAATAAATAATCAACCAATTTGATATCGAGCCTAAAATGTTACTTCTGAGTAACAACTGTCAATACAGGATGTTTGGCAAAAATTCGATGGCCTTCTGCACCTTCGTAGCCACGAAGAAAGTCATACTCAACCGAAATCCAATAAGAAATAGAGTAGAGAGAACATCATGCATTGGAAACGTAAATTTGTGTACATACACTGTTGTCATTTAAGTGTGCAACATATGGGAATTTTTTAAATTAATTTGCACAACCGAAATACCCATATTGGTGCGATTATCATATTAGGTGCACTTAAAATCGTTGCAAGTCAAACAGCATACAGGGTAGGTAAAAAAATATTGGTGCGATTATCATATTAGATGCACTTAAAATCGTTGCAAGTCAAACAGCATACAGGGTAGGTCATAAAATTTGATACAAGAGTAAAGTGTGTATCCTTATTTCAGAAAATTCTGCAAAATGTTATGGAGAAAAGTTGTTTATAATTGAAAGTTATGCCTGAATACCAAAACATCGTCCCCCAAGAAAACATTTTTTTTTTTGAAAAACGTTAATAATTAATTATTTTTGAGGTATGTAGGTCAGTGAGGTTAATTAGGATGCCAAATTTGTTCATAAAGATTCTTTGAGAAAAATGGCTCAAATACACAGGCGGGCGCGAGTGTAAGGGCACTTTTTTCATTTTAAAACTCCGGAACTCCAAAACTGTGTTAAACTTATTTGGGACACCTTATACAACTGAAAATATTTTAAAAATATGCGTCTCAGTGATATGCATTTTTTTGGTAGGTAGAATGCGAGATATGCCGAATAGTTTTGGTGTTCATTTTATTCTTTCCACTATGTAGACTCTCACCAAACAAGCTCCTGGAAAACTGGCAACAAGGACAGAAGAGGACTTTCATTTAATCCACGTGGTTACTCACTCAACCTGGGTGTGATGTGTATTTGATGCCATCACAACCTCCTTGAGTGAGCGATTGGGTGGATACCACTGTCGACGAGAGGATTTTGGAATATTGGAGTGACAACTATGGCCTTAAAGTCAAGGAAACGGAACAACAACAACGTTTTCTTAAATATTTTGTGTCTAAAATGTATGAAACTTCAAACGTTCAAGCTCATAGTGAAAGGTTTTTTTGATACTACCTGCCAGTTTCAACTGCGAGTTTCAGTGTCTGCGAGTTTCAGTGAAACTGCGAGTTTCAGTGTCTGTTCGGTTTCTTCCCAAGGGAAGAAACCATCGTGTTTCTACCCGCTGAATGAAGTTGGAATCATATTGAACCATGTCAGTAATAGCTTTTGTTCATTGTGAATCACCACACAATTGTTATTTTAACCATTGAGTAATCTGACAGATGTCATATTTACAAGACTAAAATTTCTTCAGCGCTATTCGTCTAAAACTATCTCGTTTCGACTGGCTTCCAGACATTGAATCTCCAGTTTCATTACAGGTAATATGAGAAATATAGTGTGTGACCAAGAACACCTAGAATCTAGAACTCGGGACCTCCATCTTAACTTCCCTTCCGAAGAATGGCATATATCTCGCCATATTGTACTCATTGATATAACTGAGATAATTTGAATAAGATATATAAATTATTTTGTAAAAAACTTTTTTTATAATTAGGAAAATTCCAGTAGTTTATAAGACTTCTCATATATAGCAAGATATGGAAAAGCAATCTTGCTCTCAATGACTATATATAGACGCAATATATGAATGAATTTTTATCACACATGCAGCAAAGATTTTTTGGTTATTCTATATATTTCAAAATTAACTTGTTGAAATTTCTTGAGATGTATGTATATGTTCAGGAAAGTTTTTACACCTTTATTATTACCTACATGACAGTATTCAACTGCCCTAAATTGATACATATTTATGTGGAATGTTGAAAAATTGCTAGAACCGGCACTTGGTAAATGGTCTTTTGGTGTGGTTGGGTTCGATTTGTTAATTGCGTGATTCATAAAAACAGTATCCAAATAGTGAAACTAGTTTATATAACTTTTTCATTCATGTTTTATGTATGACGCATCCTTGAAATATTTTGTTTTGTTTCAGCATAAGGAGCAAAAATGTGGAGAATTTAAACTTCGACGAAGTCCGGTATGTCATGTCAAAAGCTTTAGCAGTATGGTCCAGACATTCCCAGTTGATTTTCACGGAGGTTGACAGCGACGACGCCGACATCCTCATATATTTTTACAGGTATTTGCTCATTTTTATGATAGACTGTCACCTGCTATATCACGACAGAAACGAATCCAGCCCTAGATGCGGCGGTTATCACATGTATTAGTGGAAATCGTTAGCCAACTAACAGATATGCGTCCCATTTTTTTTTCTTCAATATTTCCCCTTTGTTTTTTTGGATTTATAAACATTTAAACGAAATATAAACTTGGAATATATACGGGTGTAGAAGGGCAACCTTTTAGGCAGCTTCGACGAGTAACTGCGTTCACCAAATTATTTTATTTTCATAGAAAAAATATTCAAATAGTCGTCAGTAACGTGTCGTGTTATGAATTTGCCTATCAAAGTTAAGTGAAATGAAGGATACTTTCCCTCAGTAGACTGACGTTTTGGGGATGATATTAGTTTTCGAAAACTTTCCATAAAATTACAATTAGTATTTTTCAGTTTTTTTTGCAAATTTGTTCATTACTGATGTCAGAGAGAGAGAGAGAGAGAGAGAGAGATTGATATCAAACAAACGAATTAAAACATTGATTCAATTTATGTATGTGATAACCACGTAGGATCTTTTTCAGTTTCAGTTGTTGGTATGCAATTATCTTAGAGAAGGGTGATTCTTTGAGTTTTCTTATTTTTTCATCGTGTTCTTTTGCTTTGATTTTCGAGTATTCTAGGCGCAATGTTTTATTTTCAAGTGTCAGTATCTGACTTAATGTATTAGTTTGTTCTGAATGTCATACCTATAATGAAACGTGCTATGAGCGAGATAGATGCACATTATTGTCAAAAATGTACTATGTACTTCCACACCAGCCAGAAAACAAAATAAAAACTTATTAGATACATGACGTTGTATCCTGTTTGAAGAAAACTTCCAAGGATGTTGTCATCAGTCAATAAATGAAACTATGTCAGAATTCAACGGACGATCGTCTCTCAAACAAGACATTCGGCTAAAGACTATCAAAGGGGCAGAAAACCTGGCATCGGTCAGATTCAAAAACTGGATACATATAGATAGATATGTTTTATACAGTGTCTCTCACTTCTCATGGAAACACCCCCGTATCTTCCGAAATTATTGGAGTAGAATTCTGCAATTTTCTCGATCGGTAGAATACTGGAGGCGAGTCTAAATGATATGTTATCAGTGCCTCATTCGGAAACACCGATCTTCGAATATTGTATCTGCAATTTTCCGATCGTAGAATACTGAGCAGTCTAATGATCTCATGGATTGACCTGACTGGAGAAGATGAATATACCGATTTTTGCGAGAAATAATATTAGGGGGCAAGATGGGCCCAGAATTTTTACGGATTCGTGAGCAGGACATCAACTTTAGTACAAATCCATATTTTCGCAGAAAAATTTTCATTTCTGAAAAATCCGAATTTGTCTCACTTCCAATGGAAACGCCCCCGTAACTTCCATAATAATTGGAGTAGAATTCTGTCATTTCCACGATCGTTACATACACCGAGGATAAGTCTCAATCTCCTGAGGTTAATCTGAGTGACATACACTGCGCGCCAGGGGCGATGGATATATTGATTTTTGCCAAAAATAGTATAAGGGGGCAAGATAGGCTCAAAATTCTTACTGATTTGTGATCAGGACATCAATTTTAGTACCAATCCATATTTTCGCTGGAAAATTTTCACCTCTGAAAAATCTGAATTTGTCTCACTTCCCATGGAAAAGCCCCCGTAACTTCCGTAATTGTTGGAGTAGAATTCTGTAATTTGCAGGATCGTTAATATATCGAGGATTAGTCAGAATCTCGTCTGGGGTTAATCTGAATGACATACACTGCGCGCCAGGGGCGATGGATAGAACGATTTTTGCAGAGTTTATAACTGTAGAACGTGATATCTAGTGATTATCACTGATAATGCAGTATTATTGAAAAATATTGCGTTTTTCTAACCGTTGTTTCTTCAATAATTCGTCAGTAATTCGTCAATAGTATTCGTTTTTGTACATATATATATTTCTTCTTTTAATATGATCTTTTCAAATTTTTTACTTGTTAGTTTATTGCCATTTTAATACTATACTATATTGTTCCTTTTCTATTTTTACTTTTAATATGTTACTTACAATTGTTTACTCATTGATATTATTGTAAGCATTCCATTCCATATTTCTGTAATATATTTGCATGTCCACCTATACATTGTAATATGCCTTCTCATATGTATATTAGGGTTCCTAATTAAATAAAGATCTATCTATCTAATATTAATGAACAGAGAAAGGAAGGTTTTTTTGAGACATGCTTCAATAACATAGTCTGACTTGTTTTTTTCATTTTGAACACTTTTCACGATTTTGTGATGTTTTCGGAAATAAAGTTCAATACTTCCTTTAGAACATCCATATTTTTGTACTCTCCTCTGGAAACTCAGCAAATTTGACTCCAGGTATTATTAAGACTCATCCCCTGAATATCTACCTATCGTCGAAATTTCAGAGCTCCACTCCACTAATTACTATAAAGACGGAGATGTGTCCATGAGAAGTGGGAAAATTCTAATTTTTCTGAACACAAATATTCTTCAGAAAAGATGCCTATCGGTTATAAATTTGATGTCCCAATCACGAATCAGTAAATTTCCGCTTATCTCGCCTCCTAATGTATTTTTTCGCAAAAATCAGCATTTCAAGCGCCCCTGGCGCTCATTATATATCACTCAGGTCCAACCCCAGAAAATATTCAGCATCATCTCCGGTATAACTAATGATCGTGGAAATTTTGGAATTCTACTTCAATCAATTTCCATGAGAAGTGGGACATATTCGGATTTTTGAGAACTGAATATTTTTAGCGAAAATATGGATTGGTACTAAAATCGAGGTCCTGATCACGAATCCGTAAGAATTTTGAGCCTATCTTGCCCCATTATATTATATTTAGCAAAAATCAATATATCCATCGGCCCTGGCGCGCAGTGTATGTCACTCAGATTGACGCCAGAAGAGATTTAGACTCGTCCTCGGTATATCTTAAGATCGTGAAAATTACAGAATTCTACTACAATAATAACGAAAGATACGGGGGCGTTTTCATGAGAAGTGAGTCACACTGTATGTCTAGAATAGTAAAATTTTTTCGACAAAGTCAAAATCAAAATCACCACGATAGGTACACCACATACATACCTACTCATTGTTTGTAAGTGTTGCGAAAAGTTAATAGTCAAAATAAAATAAATTAATGTTATAAAAAACTAAACACACTGATATAATGATATGACCAACAACAGCTAGGTATTAAAATTTGTAAAAAAATATTACAGTTTACATCTTAGACAATGGAAGGACTAGAATTATATGCAAAGTATTCCTCTAAGGTATAAAAACATTTTAAATAACGTCTGAATGGCTTTTGGGGAGGAATCGGAATTCTGTTTTCCATATTTTGGGTTTTCCCTTTTTGAAGTACTTCAGATCATGTATGCTTGTTATTTCCTTGGCTAAATCATTGTATACCTGTTTACTTCTGTAAATCAGAGATTCTCTCGACAGGGATGAAGTAGGAATTGGGATAGCGAGTTTTTTCTCCTGACGAGTAGACCTCTCTACATTGAAGATAGTAAACCTTCCTCCTGTATTTATGTAGCAGACGGGCAGTCTCTAGAATAAAGATTTCGATTAGCGTTAGTATTTTTTGTTCGGAAAAAATCGGGCGGCATGATTCCCGCATCTTAACTTTGAATATAAGTCTCAGAGCTCGTTTCTGTCAGACATAACTTGACTGCAATTTCCCCAAATGCAAATCAGTCTCGATACACGAGTAGGCAGTTAGTGAAGCTGACAGTCCAAGTTCACGGGATATAACATTGACGACAGCACAACCTGATGATAGTTTTTTTTAAAGCTGTTATATGAGACTCAAATTTTAAAGTACTATCAATGTGTATGCCCAGGACTTTTTCAACAGGTTTACATGAAATCAGTTGAGATCCCAAAATTACCCGATCAAGTCCCACTTGAATGTTATCAAGTTTGTTTTCGAAATATTTAGATATATGCAAAATCGAAACAGTATTCAACAATCATTCGATAAATTGGCGACTCCAAGTTTTTAGTCAACTCTGAGGGATTGATGCAAAATGCCATTCTAATAAGTATTGAATTTTGTGAAAAAAAAAACATTTTTCACGTAGATGACGTTTATGGACTATATACTCTAGTCATTTGGTAGTTTTACCTGGAAAGTTTTCCGAGAGTTTTGAAAATTGGTATTTTTATAGATTTTGACGTGCTCTTTTCGAATTTTTACTTTGCCACCCCGTAACTTTGCAGCTCGCGGCGCTATATTGGAAAAATTGCTCCCAAAAACAGTTTTTTGACAATATCTCATTTCCGACTCATTTTACGATGAATATAGTTATGTAATATATTAAAATTCCCTACAATTTATGTTCTAACATATTTTTGTGAAATGAATAGTTTTAGCGTACGAGGGCCGCAAAGTTTACGCCAATTTCCATCAAGTATCGCATCAATTCAAAACTCGTACTGATGATTCGCTAAAAATTTTCATTTTACAGAAAAACGTTAGAACATAAATTGTAGAAAATATTCTCTAGTTCAATTTATTACATAACCATTTTCATCATAAAAAGTCGGAAATGAGATATTATCGAAAATAATTTATGGGCGCCATTTTTCCAATATGGCGACCGGCAAAGGTACGAGGTGGCAAAGTGGAAATTCTTAAAGAGCACGTCGAAATCTATAAAAATACCAATTTTAAAATTTCCCGGGTAAAAAAACTTTTCAGGTAACCCCCGTAACCTGATTTTTCCTGTTCCCCCACTCCTTACAAATCGCAGAGTATCATCATTAATATTTGATGAAGTATTTTCGATAGGTATTATAGGAAATTGCGTATATTTACATTAGTTTTCCACCAAAGTATTGTTAATGTGAGTAGTTTCTCGAAATATAATGAGATATTTTGGCACAAATCGAAAGCAGTGTATAACATTCTGTTGATCGTTTAGCCTCTTATAACTGAGGATAAATATTTCTCGGTTGCTTTTGGGGAACCAAGCCACCAAATTCAATTTCAAGAAGGAATGTTCGTCAAACATCACAAACATTTTCAAAGGCTCCTTCCTCAAAAACAGACCATTTTTAAGCTCTGTGACACTTTTGAACAGCTCGTCGATAAATAAATTCATCCAAATACATAGAAATCCCTTTTCCATAAGAAACATCAATAACCAGTTTCAAAATTTCTACTCACTCACAAAAACTTCAATGCAAATTCACAAATAATACCTATATAAATATAGTTTGATGCGTACTCAAATAGATTGGAACTGATATGTGGATATGGAAAACAACCGATATCATTTTTATTTTGAGACCATAATCCATAATTTTTTGATGAGTTCGAAGTTGATTAGAATGAATTTCGTGATATCGTCAATAGTTGAAAAAATATTTATTACTGCTCACTGAAAATATTTCAACGGCGTATTTCATTGATTTTTTTTTCTATCAGAGGTGATCACCGAGACAATTTCCCATTTGACGGAAGGGGTACAGTTCTGGCCCATGCATTCTTTCCAACTGGACACAAAACAAGCGTTGAAGTTCATTTCGATGCTGATGAGACGTGGAATACACATCCGGATTCAGAAGAAGGTAAATATTGAATTATGTATAATTTCCTTTGTATATATTTTTCAGTCGACGCGACGTAACTTGAAATGCAGAACAAGACGAAAATTTTACAAATGTAGTAACATATATATATATATATATATATATATATATATATATATATATATATATATAAAAAGGGGGTTGGAATAAGTTACTCTTTTACACGGATTCCAAGCTTTCGATAATATTTATTATCATCATCAGGGATGCTACAAAGTAGGAATACACATATGAATATATAATAAAGAAAAACAAGACAGTTACAACTTACAGTGTAAGTGAGGTTATGCGGCGATGATGTTAAAATTAATAATAATGTTATATGGACAAAACTGGATATAAAACTCACAGGAATCAACCACAATCCACATTACATACGTAAACAATGTATTATTATGTTGAGACTTTTGGATCGTGTTTTTCGTTGAAAGGGCTGTCAACTAGACATGTGACTGAATGAATTCTCAAATAGACTGACACAACAGATAACATAGACCACTGGGAATGAAGTAGTGTTACCAAGTGAACACAATGGCATGGAATATTTCCATATATAGATTTAAATAAAAGTTAATTGACTATCATAATGAATTAAGAATTCAGATGTGTGAATATAAGATGATGTGGATTGAAATAATCAAACTATGTTATTTGCATTCATGGGGGTAATCTGCTGATTCTCCCTCACATTAGGATTGTCTACAAAAATTGAATAAGAGTAAATCTCACTCAAATGATTTGAATCTGTTTTTTATTTAGAGGATTTTCTGCCTGTGAAATGTGAACCATCTCTAAAAAGATTTGGATAAAATTCTAACTGAGTTATAATCCATACAGTGTCCTTCCTTATAGACATGCTCACTCAGTGCACATCTCTCCGGTTGCAGTCTACTGTCACTTTTGTGTGCGGTGATACGGTCCTTCAACTGTCTGTACGTTTGTCCTATGTACTGTTTATCACAGTGTTGACACGGTATACAGTAAACTATATCCGAACAGCTGGTGCATGGGGTCTTGTCTTTCAATTTTGAAAAAATTCTACTAAGAGGTAAAACATTTCTGTAAGCTATTTTAATGTTTTCTGAAAAAGATTTGAAGGTTCTGGACAGTCTAGATGTGATAAACAGTAGATAGGACAAACATCCAGACAGATGAAGGACCGCATCGCCGCACGCAAAAGTGACAGTAGACTGCACCCGGAGAGATGTGCACTGAGTGAGCATGTCTATGAGGAAGGACATTGTATGGATTATAACTCACTTAAAATTTTATCCAACGAAAGAAACACTACCAAGAGACTCTTTTTAGAGATGGTTCACATTTCACAGGCAGCAAATCCTCTAAATAAAAAAACAGATTTAAATCATTTGAGTGAGATTTACTCTTATTTAATTTTTGTAGACAATCCTAATCTGAGGGAGAATCAGCAGATTACCCCCATGAATGCAAATAACATAGTTTGATTATTTCAATCCACATCATCATATATTCACACATCTAAATTCTTAATCCGTTATGATAGTCAATTAACTTTTATTTAAATCTATATATGGAAATATTCCATGCCATTGTAAAGTTCACTTGGTAACACTACTCCATTCCCAGTGGTCTATGTTATCTGTTGTGTCAGTCTATTTGAGAATTCATTCAGTCACATGTGTAGTTGACAGCCCTTCCAAAGAAAAACACGATCCAAAAGTCTCAACATAATAATACATTGTTTACGTATGTAATGTGGAATGTGTCTTCCTACTTTGAAGCATCCCTGATGATGATAATAAATATTATCGAAAGCTTGGAATTCGTGTAAAAGAGTACACTTATTGGCCTGCTGCATAACCCAAATACCAATCACTTAATTCGTATCTAGTCAGCAAATAAAACTACAAATTCTATATATATATATATATATATATATATATATATACATAATTCACCTAAAAATACATACAATTTATTTGGTGTCAGCATATATACTAGCTAGCACCTTTCCGATAAGTGAAAGTGATTAAAAATTACCCAATGGTTTTTGTTCATAATGTAATTAAACCATAGCTCCCTTGGGCGTAGCATACCGACCAAGGGGATTTAGCATGTTATAAGGACATTCCTTTTTTTTCGATAAATAGCCCGTTTTCGAAATGATTAATTGATTCCACACTTCATTATGGTCATTATTTCATTCAAAATTAAAATGTGGGGGTTTTCAGGTTCGGTAATTATGCATTTTTTGTCAAAATCTTTAAATTTAAAATGGCGATTTCAGGATGGCGGACGAGTTTTGTGATTATGGTCAGATTCTATTCAAAATTGGTGTGTAGGAGTTTTTGGGGTCGGATATCAGGAGTTCTTTCAGCTCAAAACTTACAGGGAAGAGACCTTGTAATAACGATGCTCTACTAAAACGTATAAAATAAGTTTAAGTCATCGCTGACAATGATTTAAATATTTTTTGTTGAATTGTTATAAAATTAATACTTCGACAAGTTCTGACTTACCAACCAATCACTGCCCAATCAAATTAATTGGTACCTACTTTTATGAACATTTCGCGCGACAAGGTTTTTGAAACCAAATAATTCAACAAAAAATAATTGAATAATTGTCAGCGATGTGTTAAACTTATTTTACACGTTTTAGTACACGGCTTAGATAAAAGCTTGTCTTTAAAAAGGTTTTTTATTAGTTATTTTATTTCTTCAATATTTTAATCATTTGGATGAAAATTACTGTAGATTTCATTTCAATATTGAATAATAATGGTGTGTCTTAGCCCCCTCAATTTCGGCCCTGAAAAGCACTATAATTTAGTTAATGTTCCAACTGCAATCTATTGGCGAGATGTATACCTACTCTCATTCCTTCAGTTTTTTCAGACTGTAATAACATTCATTTTTTTAAATAGTTAGTAATCTCCGGACTTTTCATAGATCTTTGTATTTCACAGCATTGAGGGCAGAAATTTGCAGCCCTAACAATAAACAGATCAAAAGATATTTTTTGCAGGTTCAGGTGAAAACCTGATGTCCATCTTTCCTTTGAGAGCCTGCAGTTATTCAGTACGTATGTCATCAAACTGCTCGACTAATTTCCACTTGTTTGTTAGCCTCCAGTATTACTTTGATCGTTATTGTGGCTGGTCCTTTTCATTCAAAGGGGTGCACCACCCTGTGCAAAAATGCGTCCCACCAACACACTATACCCACTTGAGACTTTATTCTTTCCCCTAGCCTTTCAAAGCACGCACTGCGTAATTATCTGTCATTGCAGTCCTGTGACAGGAAAAAAACATATACTCAAGTGTCACTCCAACTGAATTCCTTCACGAAAGCAAATACGTGTCACAGCATGTTATTTACCGCATTACAATCAATGTTTGATGAAGCAAAGCATTACTTGACAAATTCCACCTATGCATCAAGATACCTCATACATTACAAGGAAAGTATTCTCTTACAGATTATTGATTTTAAAATTTTCACAGGTATTCCTCAAATTAATCACATGAGCATATTTTTCTTATTCTGGTGCCTTTTGTTAAATCGAGTAGGTACATCGACTCAGGTAGACTCAAAACAGCCTCAATGGGGAATTGAAAAAACGAATAGAACAAATGAGTCGTATAGAATCAAAAGTCTGTATTTACCAAAACCGTAAAAATGTATTGGATATAATAGATCACAGGTTTGTGCACGATCTTACAATATCAATCAGTTTCAAAACTCGTTGAAAGGTTTAAATAAACGTATCCATACCTTTCAACGAGTTTTGAAGCTGATTGGGTAAAGGTTAAGAATATGAGATCACCCAGTATCTTCACGAAATTTTCACAGGAGCTTAAGAAGACGATAAAAACAGTATAGCAATTGAAAATTTAGCGCGGAAAACATAATATTAGGAGATATGGGCCCCAGAAGGTCTATAAATAGAGGTTATGGAATATCACTTTCGGAAACTGCAAACTGATATAAAGAATAGCTTTTTGCACTAAACTATTAACTGTACACTCATTTAACATTTAAGTAATATTAAAATCACTTAATGATCAAATAAAGACATAAAGAAACTCCGATTATGTTTCATTAAATTTTTCACATGAACTGTCAAAAATCAAATATTGGTGGTTGCGTGGTTGCATTGATCTTGGCGTTTTATGGACATGCCACGTTGCCAACTATTCAAGTGAATTTGGCCAATCCGGATTTTCGCAATTAATTGGATCGAAATTTTCGCGAGCGGAGCGAAGCGTCGCTTTATAAGGTTGATTGGATTGCATTCAACTTGGATAGCAAGGTTAACCAAGTTAGGTTAGGTTGTGTTCCTTCTTTTTACGTTAGAAATTGATTTGATCGAAATGTTCGCGAGCGGAGCGACGCGTCGCCTTGTAAGGTTGATTAGATTTAAGATGTCTAAAAACCCTGGTGAATGAACTGATTCGATATTGTTTAGATTTTCGAGGGGACACCACCTGTTACTTCAAGAGAGCTTCTCTCTTTGTGGTAGATGGCGCTGTCCAAAAATGTTCGTCTATATTCTCGCTTAATGTCAGAACTTAATTTCTGACATCTGCAGCATCTTATATGAAAGTATTTTCAGTGTTTTGTTGGTATATATGCGTTTTACATCTTTTTGATTTGCAATTTTGCTTAGCTTATTCCTGAGTATATTCTTTGAAAAATCACTCGTTCATCAGTTCATTAGTGCGGGAGGAATTGTTTATTTTCAGGTAGTGTAGTGTGTAAGGATTCCTTTGTATTTTGTTGGTATAAAGCCCCAGATTCGAATATTCACCTGTATTCAGTACCAAAAGCAAGTACAAACCTTGACGAATTGACTAATAATGATATTTCCATAGTTCATCATATTGTATGCATCGAATTTTATATTTTCTACAATTTAATGACAATTTCATTTCCTATTCTCCGTCTGTCAAAATGCAGTTAACCTCAATTCAAATGGTACAAAATACGAACAATAACACGACAGTGCTTCCTTTGTGCTATGTTCGGGGGCTTCTAATTCTAGCTTTGCTAGTGGTGAAGTTTGACAGATATCTCTTTTCAACCAATAGCAAAGCTAGAATTAGAACCCGCGAACAGTTCGCCTCAAAAAGAAAGCTGGGGAAATCAATATACCCTGTTCCTGAATTGAAACTAAAACGAAATTGGCGCCATCTGACACGCTAGTAATCTCTATTATCAAGTAGGCCAAGTGTCGCCAAGTCGATCCCAAACTTCTTCAGGTATAAGTGCAAGCACCAGGGTTTTTATACATCTTAATTAGATTGCATTCAACTTGGGTAACAAGGTTAGCCAAGTTAGGTTATGTTCCTTCTTTTTACGTAAGAAATTAATTGGATGGATTGGACTTTTTTTGCAATAGTAATAGCAATAAGGTTAAAAGTTAAAAAAAAGTGTTTAATGTCTAAACAGGAATAAATCCCAATAACAAGACATACATCGATATGAATAGGCGAGTTTACAGTTTTATATACCCATACATATAAAAATAACCAATATATACCTGTATACACATACAGACATATATACACATGCATGTATATCATTCTACTTTAACTGTTCGGAAACACCTGAAGAGAAAAACATAAATAAAGAAGAAAATACATAATTCAACTTAATCACGATCAATTGAATGAGCTTTTATAGTACAGACTAGGCTCAAATATTTTGGCTTGTTTGTGAAAGTTTCTTAATATTGTTTTTTATTTGGTCAATTGGTTCATGATATTTATCAAGATTGGTACAGAATTGTTTGTAAAGTTTGCTCATTGCTACGACTGGTGACTTGAGAAATATGTTAGTTCTTGAATTGGGTAGGTAAAGAGTCAATTCATTTCTAGAGTTTAATCGTGGAACATGAAAGTTGAAATGGGAGAGTAATTCGGGACAGTCAATCAGATCGTTCACTAATTTGTGAGTGAAGATAATTGAATAGTAGGTTCTTCGGTTTTGAAGGGATAGTAATTTGAATTTATTCAGTAATATTCTATTGTCGATACATTGTTCGTGGTAGACTCCATATAATTTATATGAAATATATTTCATGGAGCCTCTTTGGATGGGCTTTATTTTGTTTATGTTTATATTAATGAACCATATTCCAGCCGAGAACTCACGTAGGCATTAAATAGTGTTAAAAAGCTGCCTTGGTTACGAAAGTTTCTACAATCACGATAAATGAGACCAAGCATTCGTTTAGCTGCACATGTCATTGTATTATAGTGCTCAATTTTGAGTCAAAAATGACACCAAGATCCTTTGCTTGAGTGCT
Source organism: Gonioctena quinquepunctata (assembly GCA_018342105.1). NCBI lineage: Eukaryota > Metazoa > Arthropoda > Insecta > Coleoptera > Chrysomelidae > Gonioctena > Gonioctena quinquepunctata. Next base: position 80,780 of record JAFIRS010001587.1, read on the forward strand.
TTTTCGAAGAGGAATGTTATTTATATGATAATCATGTTGGGTAATGTTATTTTTCAGGGTATATAGAGAGTATTTACATGTATTTGTATTGAGGGGGAGATTATTTTCGGTACACCAAACGTGTAAGAATTCAAGATCTTTTTGTAGGATTAAATATAAAAAGCCGCAAGGTATACCTGGTGTAACATAAGTACGTTAAAATATTCAAGTGACGTATTCCTGAGACAATTTTAAGAAAAAAAGTCTATAAACTTGTGTCCGGAAATGCTTAGTTTCGGAGATACAGGGTGTTGAAATTGATTTTTTTTGTTCGCTTTTTAAAAATAACTTTTGCAAAAAATAAGTTTATTGCACGGAATTTGGTACCCGGGGTTTTTTTGACGTGGAAAATCATAATTTCGTATTAATTTTCATGTAACATCTAAAGGGCGCAAATTCCCTAACATTTTTGACAGTAAACTTTTGGTACTTTTCATGAGAAAACCTTATTCCCACACATTTTCCAAGTAAAAAAGGTTCATTTCCTCAACAACGCTGGAGGTGATCGTTTTCGAGATATTTATAATTTTCTATATCGATGCATGTTACTTAGCTCCTAGGGCGCTAAGTGAAGTTGCTGAGAACATTACAAAAACTAAGTATGTGGTAGGTCTCGTCAAAATAAACTATTTTTTACCTATGAAATGTTTATCGAAAAAAGATTTGTTTTCGAGATACAGATTGTTGAAATTTTTCAAAACATGGTTGGTTTTTTTCATAAGTTTTTAGCAATTTTAGTTACTTTCATCAAACTTTAAACACAGACTTCTTTCAAACTGAACATTATCAAAGTGCTTAATCAATCCAAATTAAAAAAATTGTCAGGCCTAATTATTCAATCAGAAAGTGCTACATTTCGGAGTTTGTAAAAAAACAATTCGGAGAAGTACTATGTTATTTATTAGGCAATTAAACATATAAAAATTGAACGGAACAACTATTACAACAACTGTTCAAAGTGACGACCCCCCAACAGTAATACAAGCTTCTGCTCTCCTCATCAAAGCATTCCGCACCCGTTGAAAAATGCCGGAAGTGTTTCTCAAAAGAAAAAATCGATAAACTTGAGGTCCGGTGACATTGGGGGCCAATGCTGAGTGCCTGCTCTTCCTATCCATCGTTGGGGATATGCTACGTCTAAGAAATTTCTTGCTATCAGACTAAAATGAGCAGGGGCTCCATCGTGCATAAACCAAGAGTGATTTCGGAGACCAATGGGAACATCTTCCATAAGCTGGGGAAGCTCGTGTTCCAAAAAATTTTGGTAAGCATCTCCATTCAAACGTAAGGGGAGAAAATAGGGCCCAATTAAATAATCCCCAATTATGCCTACCCATACATTAAAAGAGAATCTGTTTCGGAAATGAGTTTGCGTTATCGCATGTGGGTTATCTTCCGCCCAGATGTGATTGTTATGGAAGTTCATGATACCATTTCTTGAAAAATTAGCCCCACCTGTGAAGAGGATTTTCGATAAAAGTTGGGGATGTTGTTCGACTTTTCTTTGAAGCCATTGAGCAAATTCGATACGTGGTTGAAAATCACGTAGCGTAAGTGCCTGGACACGCTGAATATGATAAGGATATAATTGCTGTTCCTTTGAAATTCTGTAAACGGTCACGTGACTTACATTTAAAGTTTGACTAATTTTTCTTGTACTTGTCTCTGGATGTTCACTAATTTCTTCGAGAACAGTCTCCTCCAATTCCACAGTTCTTGTAGTCCGTGGCCGTCCTACTGCAGAATTTCTTTCAAAGCTTCCAGATTCGGAAAGTCGCCGGAAAAGATTCGCAAATGTCGCTGCACAAGGAGTGACGCGTTGGGCATACCTTTTCTGATAGATGTGTCTGGCCTCGGTTGAATTTCCGTCAGCCAAGCCGTATGCAAAAACCATATCAGCTATTTCAGCATTCACAAAGTCGGGTATGGTACCAATAATCACTTTATAAATAAACTCTGAACTGTGAATTTGTCAATGAATAGTTAAAAATGTGACAGCGAACTTCTATTTTTATAAACGAACGTTCATAGCCTACTCGATTTAATTAACTTAATTTGCAAGCGGAGAGTGACAAAAATTATTGAAATCAAATTTGGCTATACTGATTAAGCAGTTTGATAATGCTCAGTTTAGAAGAAGTCTGTCCGGGTATACTGCGTATAAAGTTTGATGAAAATAACTAAAATTGCAAAAAACTTATGACAAAAACCAATCATGTTTTGAAAAATTTCAACAATCTGTATCTCGAAAACAAATCATTTTTCGATAAACATTTCATAGGAAAAAAGTAATTTATTTTGACGAGACCTACCACATACTTAGTTTTTTCAATGTTCTCAGCTACTTCACTTTGCGCCCTAGGAGCTAAGTAACATGCATCGATATAGTAGTGTACCATTTTTACTTGGAAAAGGTGTTGGAATTAGGTTTTTTTCATGAAAAGTACCAAAAGTTTACTGTCAAAAATGTTAGGGCCATTTGAAATAAATAATGACAGCGTACGCAGCGCCCTCTATATCTTACATGGAAATTAATACGAAATTATGATTTCCCAACTTATTTTTTTCAAAAGTTATTTTTAAAAGCGAACAAAAAAATTCAATTCCAACACCCTGTATCTCCGAAACGAAGCATTTCCGGACACAACTTTATATAGACTTTTTTTCTTAAAATTGTCTCAGGAATACGTCACTTGAATATTTTAACGTACTTATGTTACATCCTGTATAATGCCTGGATGACCGATTCCTGATCGCTGAAGCTATGAATCTGAAATTTGGTCAGTAGTTTGTTGAACTATTATAAAACAGGAGTATCGGTAATAGTAGGTACAACTTTGCATGGAGGTTACATTCCAAGAGTAGGTATGTATTAAAAATTATTTTCTAAAATTCAATTCCCAAGGGATTAAATTTTATCTTGGATACTAGAAAAAATTCTGTGTCAATACATAAAATATAGATTATCTAAACGAATATTATGGTTAGCAAAATTGACGTCATTTGGACCTTCAAGTAGGTTGGTGCTGAATTTAGCGAAGGTGAATTTTATGTCACATTTAGGTCAGATTCACCAGAATTGGAAAAAAATAAGGTAATTTTGTAGTCGAGAATGAGATATCGAGACATTTTGGCCTATAGGTCGAAGGCATAAATAAATAAAAAGTCATAATATTGACCTTTTCAACCTTAACTCAGCTATTAATCATAAGAGAATTTGGGGAAGATATTTTCTTAGAATAATCTGCAACGAGAAATGTTAGCGTGGCGTCATATCGTCATTTCTTGCTTCGAATAAAAAAAGCATACCTCTTCTGACAATTTGTAGCATAAGTCATCGAAAGATATCAGTTGATTTCCCAGTCGATATCAAGTTTTTATCGATCTATTGGATCAGATCAGGTCATTTTCAATCTTTTGTTTTCAGTGCAGACAGTCATATAAAATCGGGAATAACTTTCACTTGAATGAAAATATCTTAAGGGTCCTCTACACCATCGGCCATGATGGACGGTCACAGAATGGGCCTAGATTGCCACGGTCATTAAATATTATTGACCAAGCGATTATGCCCTCTACACGGTCGTGATCGCCTGTATTCGTCCATCATGGCCGATGGTGTAGAGCCCACATTAAACATCATATTCTCTGAAATATTTAAATGCATAAAATGAATAAAATCTGATTCCGGACCAACGCGTCTATAAATTATAATATATACAGAGTCATTTCGAGAGATAATAATTAATATTTCTGTTTTTTTTATTTTTCATTCGGAATGCAGATGTAAAACTTTTCTGGTGCGAAAAGTTACCAATACAAACCTACTAGTCCAGTCATTAGGGATTTTTGCCCTACAAAAGGTGGGGTAGTAACGATTTTGATATATGTTATTAAGTTCCGCCCCCCCCCCCCATGAAAAATCCGAGTTTTCGACCTTGGGGGGGATTGGCGCGGTCCGCCATCTTGCATTAAAGGTACAAAAAATTGTTTTTTTCAAAATAATTCCTCAGTGGTTGAGCCTACGACAAAGAAGTACACATACATAAGACTAAATTCCTTGCATTTTTGTATGAACACTTTTTTGTAAGGCTGATGTGTAACGAATTACATGTGGAAATGTGAACATTCTTCCAAAAAATCGTCCAACTTCTCGTTTTTCTTATTTTAAGAAATCATTTCTAGATATTCACTATATATTCATAATTTTGTAAATTCAAAATCAACTAATTTTTACACCACCATGAGGTAGAGTGAAAGGCGCTTTTTTCTAAAGTGTGGTATCCCCAGTAGGCCTAATCCGCAGATGTTCTTTTTTCTGCAGTTGAGTACGGCTCTTATTCCTTAATTTATGTCCCCGAGAATATTTCAATGAATTTATTCTTTTTGATGGTCCTGGTCGGTTGATGTTTTCATAATAGTCTTTGTTGTCAGTGTTGATCTCTAACCTATTTCCCCCACTGAAAATGTGGGCTTCCTTGCATGATATTCCCTCATCTTCTTCGTTTCTCTCGATGGTGACCTCTGGTGCATTCTCGCATGATTCACCATTGCAGAATCCGCATACAACAGAGCACTCCAACCCACGTCTTCTGCAGCCACATGTTCCACCGCATCCCGTTTGCAATTGCATGAAATGACATTCAATAAGATATCTGGGGCAGGTTTCTCTGACATTGTTACTAGAGTGAATCCATTGGAACCAAGTTTCCAGCCAGGCCCCTTCGTTACAATAATATTGTAGACATCAAATATTTGCCAAGTAATGAAATGGTATATTCACGAAACATTTGAAAAATATCAAAAATGCAAGATTTGCGCATGGTTCATTAGGTTTAAGTGTGTTGAATATGTTGCTGTTATTTCTTTAAGTATGGGGGGTGTTAACATATAAAAAATCAAATGGAAATTATGAATGTCATATATTGGTCAAAGTATGAACTAATTGTCCTTCTTTGTAGAGCATATTTTCCTTACCAGTATCAATACAGAGTTTCTAGAGTCTACACGTTGTTTTGGTTTCCTCCTGGTATTACCAATTTTACAACAATTCATTCATGTTGATTAAATTTCGTCAAATTTTACCGGTCTAAATTCGTGTATAGTTTATTTTTCTTGGAATATGTCAACGTACAAAGCATTCTCTTTTTCAATAGTAGTAATTCCTGTTGTAGTGCCCTGAAGATGACTTTATAACAGACGCAACGACGACAATTTTGGTTTCACTTGTTCGGATCATAGCTCACCTAACTCTCACATTACTATAATAAGTGTAGTCTCAATACATTATATAGTGATATAGTATATTTTTTAGTCTTTGCATCCCATTCCTTTCAAAAGAAAACAGGTCTTTTTCAATCATTATAATAGAAAATCACTCTAAATGCTTTAGGAATTTCAAGAATATCAAAAACAAAATATAGTGTGTGTGATGAGATTGAACATATAGATAATTATTAAAGCTTAACAATAATACTTCTCAAAAATAAGCCGAAACCTTCACTGTATTAATTTCCTAATGATTATCTGGAATTTCGATTTCAGGCACTTTATCAGTCCGTGCAACGTTTCGACTATTTTCGAGTGGCTAGAACATAAATAAATGTTTTTTTTAATTCCACCATTTTTGGACTTGGTTGTAGGTCCTTTAATGCGTACCGTGCAGCGTCCTTCGTTGGTGGTAAAGATGCTATGTAAAATTTACTTTTTCTGAAATTGCTCAAGAACTTCAGACCCCAAAATACGCTAATCTAGTATTTTAGTCCGTTGCTAAGCAACGAACTTTTTGCCGGCCTAGGCCGTCAAAATCGGTCTCTACCGGTTTATATACATATAGACAGTAAATAAATACACGCAAACAACCAACTCACATTAGAACATTTATTGATTATATTATTAACATATGGAACGTTTATTATAACTATTTTGGTATATTTATAGTTATGTTGCAGTTTGTACAATTATTAACATAGGCTGAACTCTACCTGGAAATCATTCTCTTCGTCACTTCCCCCTCTAAATTTATCTGTTATGTTACCTGAATAGTCAGCGACGTTATTGCTGTTTTCTTCTTCGGCAATAATACTAGTATTAGCAGATTTATCTTCGTCACTTCCCCTGCTAAATATTTTATCTGCTATGTCTACTTTATTTGTAAAAGATTCCTCTATATATCATTCGGCAACGGTTGAGGATTCCCATCCCCCATGCCTCTTTAAAGCAATTAAATCTGCCCCAGCATTAACAAAAATTGTCGCAGATGACCGACGGTAACAATGTCCTGTGTATTCATGTGCATATGGCAAATTTTAAAATTTTGCGACAATTTGAGGCATTTTGCCAATCTGATGTATTCCCACTACTTGCCTGCAACCTTTCCAATTTGAATATTTAAAGAAAAAGCGGCAACTTTCAAAATTTTCTGGACGACATGCAACATATTTTCTATACCATGAAGTTTCGTTTATCACAAATGAACTTGTTTTGTTCGTTTTATTATTGGGTATTTTAATCAAAAGCTTAGATCCAAAATATTCTATGTCATTCAAATTTAATTCATGTAGTTCATCACGGCGACATGCACCGGCAACACCAAATATTAAGGCAACCTAAAAAGTAAACACTACATAAATATAGTTGTCACTTTGACTTTTCAGGAAAGTACGTGATTTCGAATATTTTGTAATATCAATATCTTTTTTTGTACTAAGTGTAGCTCTCGCATGGAGTAATTTGACCATAACGTAGATGCCTTCAACTTTGTAGATAAATCGGAAAAGAATGCAATCATGATATTTTCAGATCGGGAGGTCGTCTTTTTTTCTTGGCAATAATCCATGAAACGTTTGTAAGCGTATTCATATTTTGCCTTGGATTTATTTGGCAATAAATTTAAGATGACATTTTCAGCAGCATTTACTAACTCTGGTGGTGTCCCGCACACCTGGACATCATCATCACTGTCCATTTGAAATATTTTTTAGCGATAAGTAGGTATTAAACCGAAATAAGTAGTGAATCTATAACTTTTGTTACAACAATAAACAAACAGTGATTGTCAAGAAAACGATTTTATAGGCAATAAGATGGCAATCAAAAATTGTTATGCATTTATGAAAAATCCTTAATTTATGATAATGTTGATTACGATTTCAGAAAAAATATTATGCTTGTAACAATTTACAGTGTCGTCCGGGAATGTATTGATTTTACTACTAGATACACAATGTACTATTTCATTGTCGATTTTGCGAAACGTTGGTAGCAGATTTTTTCCAAGGTTTCCTCTTCAATGTTTCCACCATACAAAAAAGCAACGAGAAAGCGGGCTCCAGCATCTACGATGTCTTCTGGTTTGGCATTCTGATCTCTGAAGATGTCAATGACGGCATTGAATCCTTTGTTTTTTTGAACAAGCGAAAAAAAAATCTTGGTTGGGGAGGGATGATATTGTGTCACAGCAGCTAACCGCATGTATAAACAAGATGTTTTTTGCTGCTTCTTTACACTTTTTGAGCAGTTTTGCCTCTCCCCGGTTTGCGAAAGTAGATGTTGGTTTTGGATGAGCAGAAGGAAATCGCTGTGTTGACAATCAAGTTCAGCTTGATTAACAGTAAAAGCAGCCTGTTCGATTTTTGAACATGAACCGTCATTGTCTCATCGAAAAAAACTTTCGCAAACATCTGCTTCTTTCTGCACCTGAATCGTAGTGATTTCGTACATATTGAACGCACTTCTCAGAAACTGACCCGAAAGAATCATAACGATGCCACACAACTTTATGTGAAAAATATCCCCCACCAACATTGAATTTTGTTACAAAACTCATCGAACAAAACTCGAAATATCCATACACTAATTAATTTCAATAATACTTTGTATAAATTATGCCACAGTAACGGTAAAAAAATATACGCAACAAGAAAAATCACTTCAATTTGAATAAGATTTTGCTATTAATATAATGTTGATTTGTTAAAAATATAAACAGGATGTTCATAAAATCAGATGTGGAATCATCTGCGACTGAAAGATAAACTTTAGTCACTATCTTCCATCGTCAAGATAACCTCTTGTGGGGTATTCATGTTGAAAAGGAAACATTCTCAATTCAATATTGATAGAAAGATTTTTCTGTGAATTGAAAAATCCACGATTTTTGTGTTATTGTGAATAGATTGAGTTGGACGATTTTTTGGAAGAATGTTAAGGTTTCCACCGATGTAACTCGTTACACATCAAACCTACAAAAAAGTGTTCATACAAAATATTCAGAGAATTTAGTCTTGTAAAAGTTAGCCCACAATTTTGTCGTAGGATCAACCGCTGAGGAATTATTTCGAAAAAACAATTTTTTGTACCTTTAATCCAAGAAGTCGGACCGCGCCGTCCCAACCCCAAGGTCGATTTGGATTTTTTATCGGGGCCCGGAACTTACTAACATATATCAAAATCGTTACTACCCCACTTTTTGGAGGGCAGAGGCCTTTTTAGTCTCCATTGAATGAAGTATACTGAAAAGAGGGCCCCTCCGTAAAGAAATAGGCACATATATAAGAGGATTTATAGGCATCGATAGAATTTGCTGAAAATTCAGTATGTTACACCTGAGGTATATTAGATTATTTCTTCGCCACCTCGATAGCAATTGCAATAGTTTAAACAGGATGTAATAGAAACTTACTATTTCTTGTCATTAAAAATTCCAATACACCCCCAGTAGTTTGTACTTGTGATTTTTCTATTAACTCTGCTGACCGGGGATTTAAAGCTAGGATATTCCATTGAACCGCTGAAATGTGGATAGCACAAAACATATTTTTTGTGTCACCATAAAAGAAATTAAAATCAGTCCACTCATAAGGGAACCTGCGATTTTTCGAGAAACTTTGTTGACCGAGGGTTTTCGGTAAATATATTTCTTGAAACATTAGAAAATGATTGCAAAAAACATATTATTTGTGCCGCCATAAAAAATTCAAATTCCCTCATGGGGGTAGTTTATGTTGAGATTTTTGGAAGAACTTTGTAGACCGGGGGTATCCAATGAATATATTTTATTGAAATGCTGGAATATGATGGCACAAACATATTATTTGTGCTACTATAGGAAAAATTCACATCAGCTACCTTGTAAGAGTAGTGTGAACTGCTGACCAAGGAAACCAGTATTAGAAAAAAAAAAATATTCCATCGTTTCATTGAAATATCTTCACTGCATACTTCCAATTATAAAAATCGTAAGTATGAACTACCCTTATGAGGGGGCTAATTTGTATTTTTCCCATGATCGCGCGAAACATATTTGTTGTGCCTTCATATTTCCAGCGTTCCAATAAAATATATTCATTAGATCCCCCGCTCAGCAAATTCTTCCAAAAATCTCGAGTATAAACTACTCCCATGAGGGGACTGATTTGATTTTTTTTTTCATGGTGACACAAAAAATTTGTTTCATGAAATTATTTTCTACCGTTTCAATGAAATATATTCACCGGAAACCCTCGGTCAACAAAGTTTCTCGAAAAATCAGCAGAGTTATTAGAAAAATCACAAATACAAACTTTCTCTAAATGGGGGTGTATTGGAATTTTCAATATGGTGGCACGAAGGCATTCCTTCATAGGTGTCAATTTTGCATTAAGATCTTGATAAACAAGTTATTATATTAAAATCGCTTATTACATGACATGAAATAGAATGTTTCAATTACACCCCGTATAAATGTTGAAAAGGGAAACATTCTCAATTGAATATTGACTAGAAAGATTTTTCAACATGAATACCCCACAAGAGGTTAACTTGACGATGGAAGATAGTGACTAAAGTTTATCTTTCAGTCGCAGATGATTCCACAACTGATTTCATGAACATCCTGTTCATATTTTCAACAAACCCCATATAAACAATGCAATTGCTATCGTGGTCGCATAGAATTGATCTAATATAACTTAGGTATAACATACTAAAATTTCAGCCAATCCTAAAAACCTCTAGTTCTTTAAAATAATTTTAATGGTGATTTCCCTTTGTTCAACCTAATTGTTGTATCAGAATGTTCTATAAGAAATTCTTCATCTCCCTGTATTTTAGTGCCAGTTCAAGGACCTACTCAGGGGCGTTAAAGTATATTCAGGTTCATTGAATAATACTACATTATTCAAGGATGAATTTTGGCTATTAATCATGAGAAAGAAATTGAGTCGTAAGCAAGTAAATCATTCACGTGAATAATAGCCAATGTACAAATTATAATGGGTGTTCCACAATATATCAATGTGATTGAAATTTCATTTGTCATTCAAACGCCTGAAGTAAGATATTATTGAAAAAATATTTGCAAAATAATTATCTCTTGTAGCAGATTCATTTTATTTGAAAATATGATGGTATATCATCTCCATGAACTTCCTATGCATATTTTTCCCAACTCAATAAGATGTTTTTTTTGGTAAACTTTTTTGAGACTATGTATCAGGAATAAAAAATTATAAAAAAAATTTAAGGCATGCTTTCATACAAACGCACTAAAAAGGAAAAAATATTTCTTTGTTTGACCTAGGTTATTCTGTAAGTAGCAGATTCAAAATCTGGCCGCGCAAGAATACCTATTTTATATTTGCGGCAAGCTTTTGAATCTGTTACTCTCAGAATAACCTAGGTCAAACAATTGAAGGAATTATTTTTTCCTTTTCATTGCATTTGTATAAAAGCTTATTTTAAATATTTTTTATTCATCTTATTGAATTCTGACAAAAACACGTCGCCATCTTAAATTCATGAATTTTGACAAAAACATCCACCAAAAACCACTACACACCAATTTTGAATGGAATCGGGCCGGGCTATATTCACAAAACTTGTCGCCATCTTGGAGCCGCCATCTTGAATTCGTGGATTTCGACAAAAAATCATGATCTCCGATACCAAAAACCCCTACATTCAATTTTTATTCTAATCTTGAATTTATGAATTTTGACAAAAAATCACATACCAGCCGCCATTTTGTTTTTTCTCTAGCAAAAATTCCATAATGCATTGGTAGCATAATTATTAACACCTGCCAAATTTCACGTTAATCGGATAACTAGAAATGGGTCAAAATTCACTTGCAAGATTTGAACTAATCATACCTACCTATACATATAAATGTGAAGTTAAATAAAAGCTTGTAATAAAAAACCTTTTTTTTAAGACGAGCACTAAAAAGTAAAAAATAATTGCTTTGTATGAGTGACATAGGTTATTCCGTGAGTTATAGATTCAAAAGCTTGTCGCGCAAAGTTTTCAGTTCGAATACAAAAGCGACAAGCTTTTGAATCTATAACTCACGGAATAACCTACGTCACACATCCAAAGCAAATATTTTTTACTTTTTAGTGCATGTGAATAAAAGCTTGTCTTTAAAAAGGTTTTTTATAATTATTTTATTTTGTGCTATTTAGTACTTAAGTACGTCTTAATCTATGCATTTTTGTTAAAGCATCATTATTATGAGGCCTTTTTTTCCTGTAAGTTCTGAGCTATCTAGTCCTTCAATGAGGAGACCATCTAAAGATCAAATCATCCGCCATCTTCAATTCAAGAATTTTAACTAAAAATTAAAATTAATAATCTTCGACTAAATTCATAATCTCCCTCCCCGAAAACCCTCACGTACCAATTTTGAATCGAATCGTACCATAATCACAAAACTCGTCCGCCATCTTGGAGCCGCCATATTGTTTTTCTCATAATGTATTGTCACCGGAATTATGAACACCTGCCAAATTTCAGCTCAATCGGATGTCGGCAAGTGCTCCAAAAATGGATTGCAAATTTTGAACCGGAAAGACATACGAACGAAGAAAGTTAAATAAAAGCTTATAATAAAAAAAGTTAATTCAAAAATAAAAAAACCCGACTGCGTAATAAGTGAAAAAGATGGAAACAAGATGACCAGAAAATATTGTCAGAAATTCATGTTTTAAGAGGTTAACTATTTAACTTAATAACAATCTCACGCAGTCGGAGGCATCTTCTTTAATTCAAAATGAAGATATATTATTGCCTCCGACTGCATGAGATTGTTTACAGTATTAAGTTTAATTGTTTACCTCTTAAAACATAATTTTCGGACAATATTTTCTGGTCATCTTGTTTCCATCTTTTTAAAGTTCACTTTTTACGCAGTCGGGTTTTTTTATTTTTAAATGACCTTTTTTTATTTTACACTTTTTAGTTAGGATTTTTTACCATATGGCGTCTGGTTGTCGCCATATTGAATTTTGTCACAATATGGAGTCTGGTTGTCGCCATATTGAATTTTAATTACTGTCATGTCTTCAGTGACACTCGCAAGATTAAGGCAACAAAAGAACAAACATACATACATGATAAACACATTACCCTCCTTTGCGTCGCGCAGTCGGGTAAAAATGGACCACTTTTCTTACAGTTCTCTTCATTGGAAAATGTTTTCTTATATAAATATTCTAGCGTAAAATAATCCAATGTAGAAAACCGCACTTCCCTCCCACTTTCTAGTACCCCTGTGCCTTGGTAATTTATATCATTTTATAAAACTTTGTATTCCTTTGTATCATCTACGGAATGCATTTTTTTATTCACAATGAAAAATTTAATATCTGAATGTATCTCAGCTAACATGTGGTTGGAATACAGTGTTATATGTTTTGGAGGCGCATTTCTGAAAAGGAAGTTGATAAATGATAAAAACCGGCATTTGCAGACGTATTTCATGCATACACCCCCGGTTGGCGCAATCTACTCTTATATATACGGAAATGTAGATCACAAGTCAAGTGGGTTGAGCGATAAGACAAAATCTGTTTTGTGTCGGTCGGGTGTAATTGGAAAAAAAAGAGTTCTCCTTCCGTTGAGAGAATCACACAGCCGTGCACCATTTTATATAAGGGTTTCTCAAAATTGAAAATAATGTACATTATTTTAATGCTATTCGCCTCATCTTCCAGTTTACTTATTGACTCAAATAAAAATAATATTTTTATTATTCTCCAAAAGTAACAAAATAAATGATACAAAAATATTGCATATTACATTTGCTAAAAATAACATATCAAAATTCAGAAGTTTAGTATTTTCAGTCATAATCGAACTCGATTTGTTTGAAAATATGAACAGGGTGTTCATAAAATCAGATGTGGAATCATCTGCGACTCAAAGATAAACTTTAGCCACTATCTTCCATCATTCAAGATAACCTTTTCAATAATCGAACTCTTTTCGTGAAAGATTAAGGTTTATCAATTTTTTTGGTCAAAAGAAAGTACTCTGAAACATGACCTATTTGTGCATAGAATGGGTTATTGTGTTTTTTAAACGAATATTTAAATTATGAATCTCTTCCCAAATGGGATATATTTTTTATAGATACTGGGTTTTTAGTTGTAATTGAGTGATAAAGAGTGAGAAATTGTTTCGTGAACTAGGTTTTCATAACAAGCCATTCGAACTTCGGTAGGGTATGAGAAATGTGGCGGTGAGGAATATGCCAAAAATGAATTTAAGACAGGTATTCTCGCCACTGTATTCTGTTCAAATCTGTGAAATTTAGACATGAAGAGAGAAAGCAAAATGAAAATGTGAAAAGACCTTTGTCACTTTTATCACTTGGTATGCTCTATGACGATATACCATTCTGTACTTCCGCACGTAATTAGAAACATGTTTTCTGTATGTGGTTTCTGCAGTATGACAATTGAGTTCCTTGTTTTTTCCCTACCTTCAATTACGGGTTGTTCATTCTGATTTTTATTTGATGTTGGCATATTTCAGTTGAATTGAGGAGTATAACTCGTATAAGTATGTAACTCGTATCTCAACAAGCTTTCATAAATAATTTGGAGATCACAACTTATTTTTCTATTGAGTAAAAAAGATTGGTGGGGTTGGACTAATAAAAAACTTGAGTATCATCAGCACACACATGGAGTGTCTGTATTTCACATTTATTGTTTAATGAGATGTGTATTCGCTGTGTGCTAGACTAGTGACTCGATAGCTGAAGTTTTTCTGGTTTATTTCCAATACTCACTATGTAACAATTTAATTTTTTAACAATTTCTAAATAATCTACCACGATGTAACAATTTTTGCTCACTACTAGTTCCAGATGCATCGAAGTTTTTTTCTGTCAAAGGAAAAAGTAAGTAAATGATAAAAAAGATTTGTATTGATACGATGTTCACCGCATTTGGAGGATATTCTGAATATCATGAAGTAATGCTACTTCTGTGTACTTTTAGGTACGGCAAGTAATGTGCTAGCAGGTTGAAAACATAAAAAAGTGAGGGAGCCAAATTAAAAAAAGTACCAATATAACCCTGGCTAGCTTTAACCTGATGGGAAACCACTAGATAACATCAGATTCAACGCCAAATTATTTAATAAAATTATCAAATAATATAATAATCAGAACAGGAATAAGGTTCACAATTTTACCTGAATATGGGATCCCACTTTTACCCTAGCAAGGATGTGAGAACGTTGAACGGTCCCTAAATAATACAAACACGTTCAACAATCTCTAACACGTATAATTGTCAACAAAATATTGCGTATTGTTTATACAGTACAAGTAACGATGTTTAGTCTTAGTACTTGAACTGCATTACATTTAACATTAGTTCACATGTAAGGCCAATTGCTTTTGTAACCGAAACCAGTTCGTGAAAATAAAAACACAAATAATTCTCTGCGAGGTACTTTGTCCTGTTACAATGCCGTGTATAATAGACAACTTGGAAAGACATCAAAAGTATCTCTGTCCCCTGTTCATAAGGCTGATTGATCAGTTCACAACACCGTCCGGGCGTTCCCGAACTCGCAGTTTGAGTCGCTATTTGCTTTTCATCACCGGCTCAACACCGTCCCACGGAACTTGGTTAATACTTTTACTGTCCACTTCTAGACGATCAAATGAAAAACATCTCAAATATTTATCGAATGAAAACATCACGTCCCGGAATTAGAAAAATCGTGGAATAAAGAACTTATCTCTTTGCTGCAGTTTATGTGATGTCGTTATGAAATTTACATGTACCCACTGTTTTTGGTATTATTTTTGCAATCGACTACACAGCAATAGCGAGGGCTCATTGTTATTATATGTATGTTAATAATGTTTATTCATCTGAAGAATGGTACAATATTTTAAGTGATTTGTGAATAAACGGGGAGACCTCAGAAACTGAACGTTTTCAGCTTGTGCTTGTGATCACCAGGATCATTACCTACTTCTGCCACCATGGGCGCTGTCATACTTTCATCCATTCCCTCCAGCCTAATGCACACAGCGAATATACAAAAAAAGAAAATTTCCCTGCACTGATGCTTGAGGCACACTCAATTGTATCAGCAGCATATGCAATATTATGTAGCATCGAAATGATAATGTTGGGATTCGGACTGTTAACGATGGTTTTACAATAGACCAATAAAACTAAAATTGATATAAACCACTTATCAGTAGCGTCAAGAATGTGCATCAACTGTAGTGTATCCTAAGTCCAGATCCTTATATTTTCCAACCTTTGAAATTGATATATCCATGAAACCTCAGAGTTATTTCGCAAGTAGGTACAAACCAAATCTGATATTTCTTGAAATATGTTCTGGTATGATCGGGAAATCTATACAGGTGAAGGAAAATAAACCAGTAGACATCCTTGATATGTAAAAACAGAGACATGACCAGGGCCGGATTAAAAGGTGTGGAGGCCCTGGGGCAACAAAGGAGTGGAGGCCCCTAATTATTTTTCAAACAAGTTTTTTTTTTATTTATTGCGGAACAAATCAAATCATTTCGAAACGAGCATATGTAGGTATAATAAAATACAAGAAATAAATTAAATTACAGCGTAAACGAATGGATTCTTGCTAGCTTTTTTCGACGAAAAATCATTGATGATTTCCGTCAAATCCAGCATCCGGAGAAAATCATTCTCAATGCTAAGAAGCGATAACTTTGATAGGCGGCTTTGTCTCATCGTAATTGGCCTATTTTTTTCATTTTGGAAAATGAGCGCTTTCCAGTGCAATTTGACATCATCACATTCTCAGTTGTAATATCACAAGAGAGTGAAAATAATTCGACAGATTCTCGAAAACTTGTTGCCAGGCAATAGACAAGAGAGACCAACTGGCTCGAGTGGCTATTGCCAACAAGTTTGAGAAAGAAATCTAGATAATTATTTTCTACTATATCGAACTCTCGTGTGGTATTCTTTAGATTATTTTTTGATGTTACGATCATAAACACATTTCCTTGCAAAATTATATAATGTACTAAACCGGTTTTGATTCATTTCACACTTTTCATGCGAATTGATGACGTCAAATTAAAAATATAGGTTGTCAGACAATAAAAACAAAATACCTCAAAATAATTTGAAGAATAATCCCGCGACAATTTTCTAGGTAGAATATTCCCACTATTGATTGGTCAAAACGTATATGAATTATTTGAATTGAACGTTTCCATTGGTTTCTAGCAATGTCAAAAAATAATCACTGTAATTTCAATGTTTGAGAATGTAGCTCTGAAATTTTGGTTTTCAAGAATTTGATAGTAGAACATCTTAGATTGGTCTTTTTGATAGTCCTTTTTCAGAAGGATTTACATTTGTTGCGGAATGTTATCCTTCTCTTAGACTCACACTTTCAGATTTGGGGGATTTCTCTGTTACAAGCGCGCCACTCAGCGGACACTTGTCAACGCCAATAAATAGGAAAAACAGGTATAGACGGGCAAAGTGTTTGTAGAATTGGCAGAAAAATAGTCAACAGAATTTGAACTTTTGTTCTATTATGGAATGCGCACATGGCTCTTATAAATAATTTGATGCAATCATATTCATAAATTGAAATATTATTTTCTTTTGCTTATGATTATTGAATTTCATTGTGTATCTAGATCGCTTGTGTCATTCGAAGAATACATCGACAGAAAATCCTTCATTTAATAAAAAAAATGTATATTTTTTTAAAATTCCAATTGTTCTTGTTTTTACAGCTAATTTCGATACGATATAATATTTTGTATAATGGTATGATGTTTTACTTGGTGATTGTTTCTCGCATATACACATGATTCATCAGATCGAAGATTAATATTAACCATGGATTTTGACAAGAATACGAAACATGTTTTTGAATGTTTAAAACGAAAAATGAGAGGAAAAAGTGGGAGAACTGCTCTTTCGTTGTCAAATTTTTTATATATAATTTTGCATATCCTTCGGTATTTGTTAGGAAATGTTACCTAAAAATTTATATTGTGGAGGCCCCTCTCTTGTGGAGGCCCTGGGGCTGCAGCCCCGTTCGCCCCCCTCTTAATCCGGCTCTGCACATGACAGTCATATATCATTTATATAAAGCTGTTGACACATGATGTTTCAGACAGGAACAGTTAGGTAGAGTATATTTGACTTTCATGTACAACAAAATGTCACACATAATTAATGTTCTATTTTTTATACATAATTTAAAACTTGAAATCAAGTTGCATTAACCTTAGTAGTCTTACTTCGTTTATTTTCCCCTTACAAAAAATCATAGAGCACGTTTCATAGAATGGCGCACGACACCCACAGGGGTAGAGTAGAAACGGACTTGAGATTAAATTAGTCATACGTTCAGAAGTTATGTTGACCGCTGCCACTGATGTTATAGGAAATGGGAACGAAAACTCAATATGAAATATAATTGAATATATGATTTAGTAAGTATAAATGGCTAAGATATTGCCAATATCAAACAAACCAGTTCATGATGGCCCAAATGAATCTTCACATTGCCTTCTAACAGTTTTTCCCGTCCATATTCATTTTTTATGTTTTTTATCCTATCTTTCAAATTTTTATTTCACTATGTACGGTGACTTTTCTGTGAAATTCGGAATTTTGTTTCTCGGTGTATTATTTTTTTTTAATTGTGGAATATTAGCATGTTTGAACTGAAGAAACAACTCAAAAATGGCCCATCCGTATTTTTTTTTGCAATATTTTTTATAAAATCCTTCATTTTTTCTGCTTTGACACGAGTGATACATTTTCTGTTTTCATCCTCGTTTCTTAGAAATTTTTTAAAATAAACAAGGAAAAACTTAACACATTTCAAATATTGCTGCCTATTTTTTCACTTTCAAACATTTTCTGTAGATAAATTCAAACATAACCCCAAACCGATACCGTGTATGGCTTTTTGTGAGAAAGTAAGAACTTTGATAGCTTTCAAATTGCAATTGATACCAATATAAATACATAATAGAAATGTCTTTGAATCCCAGCTGATATAAGGCAGATATATGTGTTTTTACCTGAATATTTTTTTGGTCGTATTTTCAGTATGTGAAGGTACTACTACTGAGATTGAAAAATAATGGTGCTTCCACAAAAATAACTTTCAATCTATAAAAGTCTAATAGTTCCATTTAACGGGGTGTCTCTTATTTTTACTTACTTATATATATATATATATATATATATATTATATATATATATATATTGTTATGTTATGAAAAATCAGTTATATATTTTAAAAGGAAAAAACCCACAAAAAGAATAATTATTAAATAGCTATTAGTTTCAAGAGATTGTTTTTACATAATTTTTGAAGTTCTATTTCCTTTATTAAGCCTCTGTATAATATGAATAGATAAAAATATTCAAATACTATAATACAATCAATTTCATACATGTCATAATGATTACAACCCATAATTATTCAAAAGACAACAAGAAAGGTCTAGATTTACAAAATCATCCTGAATAAAATGCGATAAACAAAATCATAAGCTTGAAACATACAGTATATGAAATTGTATCTAACTAAAAGTAGCCAATGGGAGAACAGCAAACTTCTTGATGACAATAGCCAATCAGGGAACAGTATGGTCAAATGTAAGATTTGAAATTGTCAGAAAATAAGGAAGAGAAAGTGTCAGAGACAATTATCACTGAAATTGTATATAGTTTATAAGAAAGTAAAAATAGTTGTATTTATAAGTTTTGACAAATAACCCCAAACAGTGAAAATGTGACAATATAGTGCGCTAATTCAAAAATTCAAATGAGAAGGAATGAGGAAAATTGGTATCCAGGAGACGAAAAACAAAGCCACGAGGGGAGATCGAAAATAATTTAAAAACGAATGCCACGTTTTTGTTGGGAGAGTGTGTATTGAACAGCGACAGTTCCAGACAGGTATAACTTTCCTAGTGCCATCACGAACTGAACAACTTCACTAATAACTCATATCCCATCAGAAGAACTTTATTTCATTTGAATTCGAACTATTAAAGAAATTTTCACTTTCAAGGTAAACGTGAGGTTGTGTATATTTTACCCATGAACTTTTTCTGATTATCCATGAATATTTGTAGATTCACCATAGAATAATTTATCTATCGCAGGCCAGGTAAATTTAAGTTTTCCTGAATAAAGGAAATAATTGCTTTTTGATACTTTGTTGCTTATTTTCCACAATTATCAGCAATCGTATTTATAAACACTGAATAGAAATTGACAACAAGCAGTGGCTAGTGGCTCAATTGCCTGAACCGGCTATCTGAGACAAGAGGTGTACCAACCGAGCTTAGCTGTGGTAAGGAAAGTGATAACAATTGGCAGCAACGTGACGAGAGAACAGTGACGTTAGCTAGCAATTATTATTACATTATTACATTACAAAAAATATTATACAGGGCACAAACAATTATCTATCTCATATCATATCAATTTATTCCCAAAACCGGGCAAAATATTTTTTTTTTTTAATTCATCATTACATTACAATATATATACAGAATGAGACCGACAAACTCCGACTACAGATTCCTCACCTCATTTCGAGGTGAAAAGTTGCTAGCAAGGTATGTCCTAAAATGCATCCCCTCTGAAATACAGGGTGTCGAAAGTACGAAAAAGATAAGATTTAATTTGTTTTCTCCAAAATTCCTGGAGGAAAAAATTTGAAATTCGGTACACTAATCAAGGTTTATCAACGTGCTAATTTGAAGTTATAATTTTTTATTTTCGTAAACCAGTGGCGTAGTTGCGATGGTATGTGGTCATATGTTCCTTCATATTTTCTTGGGACAAGTGAATGGACAAATGACACATTCCATGTGTCTAAAAGTGGAGGTGTCTGAGATAATTGAAAAAAACTGAAGATATGTCCTTAATAGAGACATAATTTCCTATGTGCAATAATCGCATAATGCTAATTTCTTACAACATATCGGAATATGTGTCAACCTCCTGAACATTTTTTAATGTTGGGAGAATCGGAAATATAGTACGAGTCAGAATGAGACCGATAACTCCATTTTTTCATTAATCTTTTTATTTGATCGAATCGATGTCGTGGATTCACTGATATGTTACCATACTTTCTTGCATATGATTATTTTGTCAGATCAACTGACAAACGAACCCAACCTCAAATTCATAATAATCCACAATCCACATAGATAACAGTTAAGATCTGAAATATTTTTTGCGAAAAACTGAAGATAAGTACTCTTAATTTGTTGAAGATTATGTTGGAGTATCATTATCAAAGCCATTTCTGAGTGAATTATCTAGGAAAATATTATCCAATCAACATGTTGGTGAAGAAAAACTATTATTGTGTATTAATATTTACTTTCATTACAACATTACAACGTGGCACCGATTATAATTAATATTTTTTTGTTTTTCTTCAAGCAGCTGTATCTTTGCCAAAAATGCGCATTTTGATGGGCCAAGAAGCATTTGGAAGATTTCTTTTGGTTTTTGTGTCATCTATTCGAAAAAAAATAGCGGGAAATAAAAAAATACGGAAGAATATACAATTTTTCGTCATCCTTGAAATCTGTCGTATTAGATATTTTGAAGTTTATGTTTGATTTTTCAACTGTCCCTTCCTAAAATTCTGAAGAGGTTGGATAATCCCTACCAATTCTTCCGAAAGAAAGGATT
Organism: Gonioctena quinquepunctata; assembly: GCA_018342105.1. NCBI lineage: Eukaryota > Metazoa > Arthropoda > Insecta > Coleoptera > Chrysomelidae > Gonioctena > Gonioctena quinquepunctata. Next base: position 101,806 of record JAFIRS010001587.1, read on the forward strand.
TTTATGTATGTTGCGAAGATTATTTATTATTATTAATAAAACGGAAGAAATTTAATGGATATAGCCCTCAAAGAATAGTGTTTTTAACAGTCCCCTCGATATTCCTCCCTTTCATTATTATTAATATTGGTTGGTTGGGCTTTCCTCCACATTGAGTCCTGCGTGTGACTATTGGTCTATCGTCAGTAGTTCCTAGTTGTATAGCCCTGTGTCTTTCACATCTTTCACAAGGTACAGTTAGTCTATTCACTAAGTTTTTCGGATCCATACCCCTCTCTGGATTGATTTGCCCGAACGTTTTTCTGCGCCTATTTTCTAAGGCGTCGCAATCGGAGATGATATGAGGGCTAATTCTCCCTCTTCCCCACATAATCTGCATTCCATGGTTTCTCTTGGTATACCCATGATGTGCAGGTGTTTTCTCAAGTCGCAGTGTCCAGTTAGTAACTAAGCGGGTTATTTTGCGTGCTTTTGAACCAGCAATATCATTACTCTTTTGTACAGATCGTTTTTGTATAAATCTCCAGTCATTATACAGTTTTTCGTTTTTTGACACACTTTGGTAACCTTTGCACAGGTATCGCTGCTACCAAAAAATCAAGAATTCAGAATATTTTTAAATTTTTACTTGAAAAAATCCTGACCCAAACACGAGTCAACCGAAGCTCGGAGGAAATCGAAATCAGGTCTTTTTTTTAAACGGTCACCCCATATATATATATATATATATATATATATATATATATATCTATTTTTTTATTAGAATTGTAATTAGACTAGCATTAGTAACCATTGACCATAATTTGTTCGTGGTTAAAATATAAAAAATATTTCTCATACTAATGATACTTTTCCATGTGGAGAGTAACTCCGAAAGAAAATACTTAAAATTTTGTTTTGGTTCATTATTAAACCTTAAAACAAACAATGTTTTAAGCATTAACTTGAAATCACTTTTCACTACTTAATTGAAAACTTCCACTAACTGTTCTGAGAGTATCTCTTCATTTCTTCAATGAAAAAAATTTTACGAACGTAATAACTCGAAAACAATTGAATTGATATTTCCGGGAAAATTACTAAATCGTGGCAACGTCCCGCGGTTTAAATTTAGAATAGAGCGTTATTAAATACGTCATTATTTTTGTATTTTCATTGCAGTGTTTCATGTTCTACCAACCAACCAGAATGAAATAAGTTTAGTAGCAAGTGTTTCGTAGAAATAAATGATGATAAATTTTTCATAACCAAAGTGTCTTTAAAAGTGAATATTGAAAAGATCCGGAACGAATCGTTTTTTATTAATCCTGAAAATGCTGAAAACAGTTTGGTTAGTTTGTATTTTAAAGTTTTCGCTAGGTGAGTACTTTGTTTTTCTTTTAATCGAACCGAAATATAAGGGGTTACTTTTATATACTCAGGAATTATCAAAATACTTTTGAACGATTGTTCCTCACTAAATCCATTGAGGATTCGATACACAATATATGTGTTGAGGTGCATGAGTATCTATTGTTGATCTAAAACATTAATCTAAACATTATGCATATCAATTCAGAAATATATATTTTGGATATGCGAGCTGAAACTAATAAAATATTTATATTAGCATTCTTTTCTGCTCTCTTCGGTTTGTCTATTTACTTTGTTCTTGGTTCTCCCTAATTTTTTACTGTTACAAATATGTTCAGAGTGGAAGTAGGTTTTCCAATTCTATATTTTTGTTATTATTTTTTCTTATTTTATATATGATATACGTGTTAGAATTTTTCACCAAGTTTACCGAATTTGATTATGCTTTATTTATTTGGAAAATAATACAGTACGTTCTCATTTTATTTATCGTATCGGGAGGCTGTTTTAGTTACTTAAATTTCACTCAATTTATGAATGTCAATAGATGTTAAGATGTGAAGTTTTCCTTTGACATTAGAAATAGAAGTATGTGTTACCAATAGTAAAAAAAACAGACTTTTAGAAGAAAATCATATTTGATAGGAAATATTCATTTATATTATTCAATATAGTGTGTCTACTGAAGTTCTCTACATATGTGAAATTTTTTTTTAACTAGCTGACCCGACACGACAAGCGTCTTGTCCAAAGTTCTATATTTCCTTTTTCCCCATTATGTATATATAATATATTCCTGAAAAGTTTTCCACGACCAAAGAATAAGCATATCCATCACTCGAATCGTGTTATGGTCTTCAAAAATTCCATAGAAAAAGGCACTTTAAATTTCATTCCTTAAAAACCTTATTCGGACTATTAGGAAACAACAAAAGATGTTTTGTGTTTGATTTGAGTGTTAAAATAAAAAAAGTTGTTTGTGTGGACACGCCCGGGGATTGAACCCGGGCCCTTGGGATTACAAAGCACACGCTCTAACCACTGAGCTACTCGGATCTTTACTAAGAGCTTATCCGATATTCCTTTTGTCGGCCAAATTTTTCTTATATTCCCGAATTTTCCAATTTACGAGGAACTTTCCTAATTTCCTCGGGAGATAACAAAAAAATGCCAAAATGTCCCGCCATTCTCACGTATTGCGCTTACAAAGACATTTTTATTATATAGATTTTACGAAAAAAGTTATTCTCTATGAAAACTTCTGCTTCCAGAAAAAACAATTTAACACTCTTAAAACTTGAATTAGCATATTACATAGTGGTCAGAAAATAGAACCCAAGTAAGAAGTAGCCTTAATTATAATTTTAGAGCAAAAGGAAATAAGAAAATGCTACTAAGTTTAAATTTCTACCATGCCACAGTACAAGGGATGTGAGACAATACCTAAATAATATTTTTAATGCAAAGGTAATCGACAGATATTCGGATCTTTTCTGGCCCGCTAGGTCTCTGAATCTGAACCCTATGATCAAGATACAAGCAATCGAAACGTCGTGAAAACCTTTCAAATCCACTAAGACGATGGACGTCCGAAACGAGAGTAATCAAAAATTTAATTGTTTATCAAGTTAACAATTTCTTATAAACAAATTTTAAATCTCATTATTTTTTTTCAGAAACTACTAAAAATTACAAAAACAACCATATGAAAAAAAGTGTCAAAAAGATTTATTTTATTTTTAATAGATTTTTATAAAATTATTGTACGGTGAAAAAACAGATAATGAATGATTTTACAAAAAAAACTATATATGTTGAGTATTTATTAAATATGTGATTAAACACCGCTAGAATACACGATGTCGCAGACATTATTTAAATAAATCCGTGTATTTCATAAACAATTAATGTTAATGACTGAAACCAAAATTTTTTGAAAAATTCAAATACTATCCTACAAAATCGTCTTGAAGTACAAAAGGGCTAACTTTCATAGTTTAAAAGATATAAGCATTGTAAGAAGTAGATAATGGATTTTTTTATAAACAAACGCATATAAACATGAAACCCTGACAGATCCAGACTTGGTGAAAAGTTCATTTAAGAGATCAACTAATGCTCTATTAAATTATCTTGGATGTTGGTAACTGTATCTTCAATGGTTCAAAAGTTATATACTTACCGTAATTTTAGAAAAGAGAAAAAAAAAGTTTTCACACTTTGTTTCAGAAAAAAAATATAATGAGATTTGGAATTTGTTTATAACAAATTGTTAACTTAATAAACTATTAAATTTTTGCAATAGCCAGCCATAATTTCATTGAAATTGAAAAATGTCTTATTCCTCAAGACAGCTGACTACAAAAACCTATACAATAGGTGTATGTTGGTCGCATATCCATCGAAAAACAACTACTTCCCTGGCTAATGCCTCGATTCATTGGTAATTTTTTTGTTGCACTAGTTGTGTTGAGATGGCGTTAGCTCAGTTCTCCTAATTTCATTCCAGCAAATGCTTTGAAATTGGATTGATATTGATTATTACAGTCAGGTAACGCAGACATTAGTTATTGTCAGCTTGACAAGAAGGGCTCCAAAGAGCGAACAATTTTCAGAGATATTATTAAACATCTATGCGTTTTCTATGAAAACCGAGGTCCGAAAAATAAGCACTAATTAACAAATGCCTAATTTGTTAAAAAATAAACTTTTTTTTCTCCAACGGGACCTTGTTCCTTCAAATATTGAAAACACCATTATTTATTAAAATTTTCTAATTGATATTTAATACTATATAAAAAATATGTACTCTCTTTAGAGTCGTCGCGCGCATGCCGTAGAGGTCGCGCGGAGCCCTATTTTCAGCGTTAAAGTAAAATTATAAATAATGGAGATAGAGTTTCGGAAGAAATGTATTCCTCTTTATGAAACTTTTTCCGATTTTCGCTATCGCTTATACTTTTCGAGTTATTCCCAAAAAACTGAATCCCTTTTTTTGTTAATAACAATTGCAATTTTCGTCGGCAAAAAAAACAAAAAAATTTCTTTTTCAGAATTGCATCCCGAATAGAATGAGCTATTGCTCATATTTTTGGTGACTTGGAACAATTTTCCGCAGGAAACTCACTTCTCGACTAGTCTAAAAAAGTCACAACCATCAAGAAATCTCAATTCAGATACAGCGTGAAAAATCGTAATCTATTGTCCCTCTTTTTTAATTTTGGCTGGATTACTAGTTAGATTAACCTAAAGGAACTTTGGCATTATTATATTACAGCAAATTGTTTTTTTCGCTGCAATTACAAATAAAGAAATACGCTTTCCTTCAATCCAAAAAATTGTCTTGCCATCCAAAGAAAAAGGTTATTTTTCGTGTGATTGCCGAATTTATTCAGCATATTCCTCAAACGATTCCAGTATCTCCTTTACATGGTTTTTGTATTTGGTCCACATTGTCCAGTGATTGAAAGTGTCTTCATCCAAATGAGATAATTTCTCATGTGTCTACAATTTAATTTGCAAAAACATTTTAATTAACAAAATATGTGAATAATAAATATTTTTTTAATCTATGATACAAATAAAAATTTATTCATCACTTGAAACTCCTGTACATAACATAATTATACATTACATAACAAAAGCTTATTGGACTAGTCAAAAAACATAAATGGTAAAATTCAAATTCAAAATAGATATGTGGTAGACAATACATATACAAAATATACACAAATACGTTACAATACACTTTGAAATGTTTTTAGATCACATTTTTTTAAATTCGTCTGTAGAGTAAAATGCTGTACTCAAAAGATATTCATATAACTTTGTTTTAAAACTTTTTTCACTCTCTACATTTCCAACAATATCAACAAATTTGTTATAGAATTTTATTTGTTGATAGGTATGAGAGGCCTGACCAACGGTGAGACTGGAGTAGGGCTGATGAAACTGGTTTATTACGTGTGTCATAATTATGTAAATCACTTTTCCTCATTAAGTCATTGTTATTTTGAGTCATGTCCATAGGAATTTTTTAAAGCTGATTCGGATATATTGTCAACAAGTAACTAACTTCGATATTCAATAGTTTTATAAAAAAAAACAATACTGGAATAGCAACTGGAAAGGTGGGAAAATCATAGCTCTTGTGCTTGATAAAGTTGATGTTTATTGGCTTGATGTTTAAAAGTTGATGTTTATTGCATGGTAATGGCGTTATAGAAAAAAACATTAAATTTCCCCCACAAAACGTCATGATTTATGAGGTTTGGAGAAAAAGTCAAATGTATTGGACAAATATCATATCTTGAAGCGAAGCATGATTTTCCCTTTTCCTATTTATACAGTGAGAAGTAAATGGAACTGTATCTACTAATTTATACGAACGAAAACAAAGTGAATGGGGAATAATAGTATAATTATGGAAAATTCGAAACAATATTGAGTTAGGTGAATGTATCTGACAATTACAGTTTGAATTCACTAAATTTCTTCGAAGCGTATTTGTCGAAAAGTTTAATTATAAATTTGTTTAGTTTGACTGCGGATATGGAATATTTAAATGGTCGAGAACGACGGAGACTTCTATAACTTGTTAATGGATTAATTGAAAAATGCCGAAGGATATATAGAGGAATCTTTTACAAATAAAGTAGACATAGCAGATAAAATATTTAGAGGGGAAGTGACAAAGAGAAATCAGCTAATACTATTAGTATTATTGCCGAAAGAAGAAAACAGCAATAACGTCGCTGACTTTTCAGATAACAGATACATTTAGAGGGGGAAGTGACGAAGATAATGACTTTTCAGGTAGAGTTCACTCTATGTTTAATAATTGTACAAACTGCAACATCACTATAAATATACAAAAATAGTTATAATAAACGTTCCATAATGTGTAATAATATATTCAACAAATGTTCTTAATGTGAGTTGGTTGTTTGCGTGTATGTATTTACTGTCTAAAATGTATTTAAAAAACCGGTAGGAACCGGTTTTGACGACCTAGGCCGGCAAAAATTCGTTGCGAAAGTTTGGGGTCTGAAGTTGCTCCGAGAAAGTAGGCATTCTTGAGCGATTTCAGAAAAATAGAATTTGTAAAACCCTTATTACACTATGCCTTTTTCGTGCCTATTTTTGTGCCTATTTTCATGGCTATTTGTTGGCTAAATTTGCCCAAATAACTGGCACTATTACACCGTGCCTTTTTGATGATTGTTTCAGGCACTAATTTCAGAGCTGCAAACATGAGGAAAATTGACATTTACCTTAAATGATTAAGTAATTTAGTATACCTGGACTATTTGTTTCAACTTTATCCTTACCTGGTACAAGATTTTTTCTTCTTTTCTGTCATACAAAACGAAAACTATGTGAATAATTTCATTTATTTGTTGGTTATGTCAAGTCCAATAGATGATTACTGTGTTGGCAAACCTGACATTTCCCGTTTGTGAAAATCCCATCGATTCAGGGAGAAAAATAGAACCAGTCCTATTTATTTTCATGCCTAAACAATCAACAAAATAGTCTCTCGACGTGCGTATTTTTTTTAAATTTCAGCCCCGGCAGTCAGGCAGACAAATAGGCACGAAAAAGGCATGGTTTGAATAATTGGAATTAATGCTTAACAGTTATTTTACTGTTTGTATTATCGTTCATCCTTCATAATGTGTCAACCACTATACTTTATAGCTATTAATATAACGAGATTATTATGCGATTTATAATAGTCGAGGACATTGCTAGGTGAGGAGGCGACAGCCGAGTCACCCGCAATGTCCGAGACGGTGTTAAATCGCTAATAATCGAGTTACATTCAAAGCTTTATCGTATCATTGACAACGGCAATGCGAAAATAAAAGCAACAAGGTTTTATGTCATTTCATTGTCCGAGACGGTGTTAAATCGCTAATAATCGAGTTACATTCAAAGCTTTATCGTATCATTGACAACGGCAATGCGAAAATAAAAGCAACAAGGTTTTATGTCATTTCATTTTGACATTTCAAAAAGTCATCATTAAAATCATGCAAGATTTTGATATTCCTGACGATATATTAGCTGCAGCCAACACTATAAGGTTGAACTTGCTTCCGGACAAATCTAAAATCCATTATGAAAAAGAATATCGGTGGTTTTGTGAGTGGCAAAACAAAGTACATGTTCAAGGTGCAGAAGAAACGGTGTTGCTGGCATATTTCGCAAAACTCTCTGATGATCGTGGACGCTAAAGGCAAAGGTGTATCCATCAAATTTGAAAACTGTCAAAATATTGTTTTACATGTTCATGAAAACTAGTTCTAATATTATTTGGTATCTAACGTATTATGCTTTCGTAACTAACGTATTAAATTATGGTAACTAATGTATTATAGTAACTAAGGTTTTATGTTTATGGTATCATTGAAGATTAAGACATTTTTATATGAAATCTTTATTAATAATTATTAACATCATAAACGTACCAAAACCTACATAAAACCTTAGTTACTCATAATACATTAGTTACCATAATTTGATACGTTAGTTACGAAAGCATAATACGTTAGATACCAAATAATATTAGAACTAGTTTTCATGAACATGTAAAACAATATTTTGACAGTTTTCAAATTTGATGGAATTCCTTTGCGTCACGATCATCAGAAAGTTACAAACTGCCGATATTCTTTTTCGATGGATTTTAGATTCATCTGGAAGCAAGTTCAACCTTATAGTGTTGGCTGCAGCTATATATCGTCAGGAATATCAAAATCTTGCATGATTTAATGATGACTTTGAAATGCCAAATGAAATGACATAAAACCTTGTTGCTTTATTTCGCGTCGCCGTTGTCAATGATACGATAAAGCTTTGAATGTAACTCGATTATTAGCGATTAACACCGTCTCGGACATTCGTGACTCGGCTGTCGCCTCGTCACCATTATAATCATTCTCGGCCCCAGCAATGTCCTCGACTATTATAAATCGCATAATAATCTCGTTATATTAATAGCTATAATAATTATTAATAAAGATTTCATATAAAAATGGCTTAATCTTCAATGATACGTAAACACCATTATAATCATTCTCACCAAAGATGTCATATTCAACCTATAGGTATTTTTATAAAAAAAAACTAATTGTTAGCATTACAACTTTGTAGTTTCCCTAATGATAGAAATAATTAATAAAATTTCCGAAAGCTTGGACAACCTTTAACTACTTTTCTTTTATTTGCTGCTAAACCCCACTATTTACTGGTTCCGTCCCAAACTAGACAGCAACGACTACCCTTTCTCTCTCTCTCTCTCTCTCTCTCTCTGTATATATATATATATATATATATATATATATATATATATATATATATATATATATATATATATATATATATATATATATATATATATAAAATATATAATCACCATTGGTGTTACTACATTTATTTTTAAATCACAACACACGATTAGATTTCCACGGAATTTTTATTTAAATTCGCAACACTGTAGCTTCTTCAGGTGAATGTATAATGTAATTTTATTTTAAAATGTAGGATCAATAAATACTTGCTTTGTATTATATAGATGAAAATAGTATTTTCGAATTGATCCACTAGACAAGGTTGTACTTGGTTATTGAATACTTTTTGCCTTTGAATTATTACAAGCTTTTATTTAGTTTCACCTGTACCGATGTCTGTCTGTCTGTGGGTCTGTAATCAAATCTTACAAGTTAAATTTGGCCCACTTTGGGAAATGTGGCAGGTGTTCATAATTCCGGTGACAATGCATTATGGAATTTTTGTTAGAGAAAAAAAATGGCAGCTCCAACCTGGCGGACGAGATTTGTGATTATGGTCCGATTCGATTCAAAATTGTTTTCGGGGTCGAAAATTATGAATTTTTTATCAAAATTCATGAAATCAAAATGGCGGCTCCAAGATGGTGGACGAGTTTTGTGATTATGGACCGTTTCTATGCAAAATTGCTATGTTTTTGGGGTCGGTGATTATGAATTTAGTCGACGATTATTGATTTGTTTTTTGTCAAAATTCACAAATTGAAGATGGCGGACGAGTTAATCTTTAGATGGTGTCCTCATTGAAGAATAGATAGCTCAGAACTTGTAGGAAAAAGGCCTCATAATAGCGAGGCCTTTACAAAAATGCATAGATTAAGGCGTACTTACTAAAAAGCACAAAATAAAATAATTAATAAAAAACAAGCTTTTATTCAAATGGGCTAAAAAGTAAAAAAGAATTACTTGGATGTGTGACGTAGGTTATTCCGTGAGTTATAGATTCAAAAGCTTGTCGCTTTTGTATTCGAACTGAAAACTTGGTGACAACTCTAGAATCTGTAACTCATGGAACAACCAAGTCTCACATCCAAGCAATTATTTTTACTTTTTAGCCCATTTGAAAAAAGCTTGTTTTTAAAAAATTTTTTTATTATTATTTTTACAGTGTTTTTGATAGGATTATAAAAAAAATTAGCTACACTGTATCATACATATATGCTTATCCGATTGTAAGAGATCAACATTTTGTCTTTTCTTCCAGGAACGAATTTATTCAATGTTGCTGCTCACGAAATTGGTCATTCCTTGGGATTGTCGCATTCGAATGTAGAAAGTGCATTGATGTATCCGTGGTATAAGAAAATGGAAAATGGTTTTGACTATGAGTTGCCAGATGATGATAAACAAGCAATTCAATTTTTATATGGTAAGTAATTCTGCCCTTCAACTATCCGTTTTTGAATATTGGAAGTGGCGAGTTCGGAGACCCACAGCAAAAATTTGAAATTATGCCATTTGTTTATTAAATCCCGGTACACTGTACGTTACTAGAATCTAGTTCGAATAACATGAAGACATAATATAGTTCGAGTTTTTACATGCTACCAGCTGCCTAATCGGTCACTATAGTACCGGAGTCCCAAGACAGCATTCATTCTGTAGTTATCTATAGATACGTTTGTTACCTATCAAAACTCCTACCGGATCGTTTCTTTGTGATTCGCAATATTTCCATTCTGGTGTTTAATCTTTTCATTCCTTTCAAGGGAATTGAATATTCGCAATGATAATAATAACTTTATTCACTCAATAAATACAAATGTTGAGTGTGATGGGATAACTATAAAAGTACTGTCAAAAAACGTCTTGGTTAGTATATCATATATCCTCCCAACGGATTCATAGGAAACGCAGGTTTATATAAAAATAACACAACCTAACTTGGCTAAGCTGGCTATCCTACTACTTTTTAACCGACGAAAAAAGGAGGATGAGGTTCACTAGTCGACGCGTATATTTTTTTATGTACGACCACGAATAACTTTTTACAGAGTAGTCCGATTTTTATGATTCTTTTTTTATTAAATAAAACCAGAAAATATAAGAATTTAAAAAACCACCCTAGGAAAGAAAAATAGGGGATGATTGATTAAAATTACAATTATATTATATAACAGTACTAGTTAAAGTAAGGTAGGTAAGTAAGTATTTAGCAGATTTTGCCACAAAAATTAAAAAATAAAACTTTAACATAAAAGTAAACCAACGAAAAAAAAAGCAAAAAATAAAATAAACCTTTTTAGTCTTGATATCTAAGCTCCTAAACTAATGTAAGTAACTAATGTAAGTAACTAATTTTAAGTCGGCACCAAACATACAATCAATCAAGATCATTAAATTACTTAAAAAAAATCAAAATAAAATAACATAAAAATGCACCTGGCGCTTACTCAACATTAGTTACATTCGTTTAGGTATTATGACTAAAAAGGTTTATTCAATGTTTCACTATTTAGTTTCTTTTTTCTTCGGTTTATTTTTGTAAATTTTTTATTACATAAAGAAATGACATGACTTAACCAAACTTAGTGAAACTTTTTACGGGACAACTGCTAAGCTATTAGCCAATGGTGACAATAGGCACCACTATGATGACAATGGCGGCGACCGTTCAGTTACTTACGGACGATCTTCCTGTATACCGACTAGACTAGTCTGGGCGCCAACTAGATACATTCATATTAATTACATTTCTCCCTCTTCTAGAATTGTTTTTTACTTTTGTTTTCTCTAAGCTGCGTTCAGCTTTGTCTCGCACGATATACTTATTCTTAACGTTTCCAGAGGACATCAAGGGAATATTTTCAAAATTAATTTTTCATTTTCTTCAAAAACATTTTCCCTTTTTATTTTCTCATCACACATTAAATCAGCCATAAACTTATATAAAAATTGTTTTTAAACGCTTTCTTAATTGTTTTACCAACCCTCAGATGTTATTGAAAACTTGTACGAGTTAAGATCACGGTGGCCTTACCTTTTATAGTGGGATCCGAAACCTTGAAAAATTGTTCATCGGTTGTGGGAGTCGAACCCGCGTTGAGTGGAAACAGTGGGTACAAGATAAACGCTCATACCACTGAGCCATTATATCTTTGAAGCGCCAGTAGCGCAATGGTAGGACACCTGTCTGCTGTTGAAGAGGTTCGGGTCTCGTTAGGAGCGCAGAAAGTTTTTCTATGGTTGGCGGAGCGGTTGGCCACATTACCTTCCTAGTATTCAGATATTAATAGCAGCATTGCCAATCATCTCTCAAGGGATATATAATAATTTGTATAGTACTTCATTTCTCGTAAATTTTCTTCATGAATCTTCAGAGCTTCGGAGAAATCCCCTTTAATTTAAATGAAGATTTTTTAAGAACCAAGTGGACAGTTTTGAACGATTTTATTCACGTTGGAATCTTTGTTGAGATCAAATCTTCAAATCTATTTTTTTGCTTCCATTCATCTAACTGACCTGACATTTTGCATACATGGGTCGCAATACATTTCAAAAGTTGTATATAATGAACAAAGGCATACCTAATTTTGCTTTAGGCGCAAATACGTTTTGATATTATTCAGTTATACATATAAGAACATCATTTTTATGTGAATTATCTTACAAATCGATGTCTAAAGTTGCCTTCAACTTTGTATTGATCGAAAAAAATCATATGAATTCGTTCCCTAACCATAATCACAAAACTGTCGCCCAAAAAGCCCTATTTCGAATAAATTGTCAAAATACCAATGACCCACATTTACCGATGTCAATCGGTTTTATTCGATGTGATTAATTAGGCTCAAGAATGGACAAGCAGTTGTCAGTCTTCATTTCATTCAAATACAAATTATAGATAGTGGTCTATTTTTTATGGAAAAAAGATACAATGGTTTACTTCCACTTATGTTTGATTTTTGACGTGATAATATTTCAATCAGGGTTGAATTCTACCTAAAATGCATCTCTAGAAATAGAAGAAAACATGATATTCTTATCATATTATCATTTCAGGTTCTCGGGATAATCGGAGAAAGTGGGCAAAAAATCCTGAATTCCATCCCGTTACTACAACAACAACCACAACTACCACCACTACCCCTCGTCCCAGACCTAGGGTGGTGTATCCAAACAGACCAAAAATTCCTTATGATCCTCATTATCCCCAAGGACGACCTTACGGCCCTCGCAAGCCTCAAGAACGACCTTATGTTCCTCGCTACCCACAAGAACCAACTTATGATCCTCGTAAACCTCCAGAACGACCTTATGAACCTCATAAACCTGACGAACGACCTTACGATCCTTATTCACCGCATTACCCACAAACACCTATGAATCCCAATAAAAAGCACTATCCAAAACAAGATAATGACCAGTACCCATACAATGCAGATAGAAGAAAAATACACCATAAACATAAAACAGGTAAAAATAATTATTTTGAAACAGTAGCTCATTTTTTCAATGTGAGTCAAATTCACAGGGGGTAATTTTTTGTTATAGCTTTCTCCGAAAATTGAAATTTAAAAGTGAATTTTTTTGGAGTTGGGATTTTTTCCAAGGGAAATTTAATAAATATGACATACCAATGGAGATATGAAAAATGACTTTTGTGAAAATGAGTATTTCATCAAATTTAAAGATTTATCACTCCGGTGCAGATTATAATGGTAATATACAGGGTGTAACTGAATAAGTGTAAAACATTTAAGGAGGTGATTCCTCATCGAAAAAAAGATAGGATCTTTCATATAAAGAAACTTCATTGGAGCATCCCTTGTTAAGATACAGCCCCTTAAAGGGGGTACATAAAATTTGTATAACAATTTTTTTCACAAGCACTGAAAAAGTTACAATATTGAAATTAACCTGACGTTTTGTACTACCAAAAAGACACTTAGCCAGTAATTTATTTGGTTTACCCCATGGTTGTAAGGGTGAAAAACGCAACCCTAAAATTTATTTCCAATGTAACTTTTTGTCTTATTATTTGTTTACCATTTAAAATTTATTTCCGATAGCCTGTTTCATTCTAAACAAAAAATGTCTCTTGGGTTTTGCCCAAAATAAACCAGTAAGCAGCAAAACATTATTTTACGAACAACTACAGAGATACATCGTCATAAATGCGAAAATACAGAACTGATCTATCTAGTAGGTCGCTATTAGCGATAGTGACAATTAAATTGGTATGGCGCTGTCAGTTTGGGAATTTTCGAAATTGAATTAATACTAATTGTGTGTTGTTGTTCTGTTCTTAATTTGTTACTTTAATAATTCACTTGTTAATAAAATGGCATACACAAATGAGGAAATGGCTGATATGCATTACGTTTACGGTCTGTCGCAGGGGAATGGGTTAGAAGCTTCTAGAAGATATGCTGAAATGTATCCTCAACGGCAGCATCCTTCACATAGAATATTTGCTCTACTTCATCAACGATTACGAGAATATGGTTCATTCGACAAAGAAGCGCAGGATTGTGGTGCCATCGAGAAATACGAACACCACAGCTTGAGGAAGCAGTACTTAATTTGATTGAAGAACAACCTACTACCAGTACTAGAAAGATTGCTTTCCAGCTAAATGTTGATCATATGACGGTATTTCGAATTTTAAAGGAACAACTCTTATACCCTTACCATCTGCAGCGAGTACAGGCACTGTTACGCTGAGACTTTCGAACCGTCTTGAATTTTGCAATTGGATGCTGGAAATGATTAGAAGAAATTGTGACTTTCTGAAGACGATAGAATTCACAGACGAATGTAGTTTTCTCGGGACAAGATTATTAATTTTCATAATTACCACATATGGGCTGATGAAAACCCTCATGCTATTGTCGAAACTAGCCATCAAGAACAGTTTTCTCTTAACGTGTGGCTCGGAGTTATTGGGGATGATTTAATTGGGCCTCATTTTCTACCTCCTCGATTAAATGGTGAGGCATACGTTCAATTTTAAGAGAAGTGCATCCAGTACTGCTGGAGGAAGTTCCTTTGGCGTCAGAAGAGATATGTTTTTTATGCATGATGGGGCTCCCGCCCATTTTAGTCAAGTAGCACGTCAGCATTTAACTGAAACATATGCAAATCAGTGGATAGGTCGAGGAGGACCACATAAATGGCCCGCTCGATCCCCGGATCTCAATCCTCTCGATTTCTCTATTTGGGGCCATTCACAGCATTTGGTATATCATACTCCTGTTCGCGATGTAGAGGACTTAAGAAACCGCATCATCGATGCGTGCAGGGTAATCAGAGAGACTCCAGGAATATTTGAGCGAATACATTGGCTCAATGCGCCGACGTCTAGACGCATGCGTAATGTTTGAAGGTAGACATATTGAACATTCACTATGATTTCTACATGTTGTGTGTTTTGTTATTAATAACTTAGTTTTGTTTATTACCCTTTAATCGTTTAATGCAGGTACTAACTACAAAATAACAATAAATCCAGTTCGCATTTATGACGATGTATCTCTGTAGTTGTTCGTAAAATAATGTTTTGCTGCTTACTGGTTTATTTTGGGCAAAAAACCCACGAGACATTTTTTGTTTAGAATGAAATAGGCTATCGGAAATAAATTTTTAAATGGTAAACAAATAATAAGACAAAAAGTTACATTGGAAATAAATTTTAGGGGTTGCGTTTTTCACCCCTTACAACCATGGGGTAAACCAAATAAATTACTGGCTAAGTGTCTTTTTGGTAGTACAAAACGTCAGGTTAATTTCAATATTGTAACTTTTTCAGTGCTTGTGAAAAAATTGTTATACAAATTTTATGTACCCCCTTTAAGGGGCTGTATCTTAACAAGGGATGCTCCAATGAAGTTTCTTTATATGAAAGATCCTATCTTTTTTTCGATGAGGAATCACCTCCTTAAATGTTTTACACTTATTCAGTTACACCCTGTATTGTAGCTAGATAACACTACTTCCTATAAGTGGTCGAATTCATTCAGAATTTTATGACGATTTTGGAAAATATTGACAAAAGCATCATCTTAGTTCAAATTCGAATACATTTTTAAAATGGCGGCGATAGTCGATAGTTCATGTAACCAAAATTGGTTATCGTTATCGTTATAACTGGAAAACTACGCAGACCTATTCCAAAGGAAGCTTAAGCTTCGAAAAAATAACTCATACGTTTTTTTCTATTTCAATAAAATTACATAATATTTTCATATACTTCTCATTTCTAAACAATACATAGGTATACTATGTTGTACCTACGAAAATATAAATGAATGCACACCAACAATTGATGAAAGGGGTAGACTGAATATAATGGATAAATTCAAAACACGAATAAGACAGGATATCAAGATTATTTATTATATAGTTAATCGATTCATTTCTCTTTCCAGATAGAATACCAGAAAGAAATTATCCAGATCGAGTTCATCCTACGAAAGTTTTTACAACTAAACAGCCAGAAAAATATCCTCAACACATACCAGCAGGAAATCACCCCAAGGAAACAACGCCCAAAGAGTCCCCAACCATAAAACCACTACCAGATACTTGTGATACAAGTTACGATGCTATATCTGTTATAAGGCAGGAAGTTTTCATCTTCAAAGACGCGGTAAGTTAGAGAAAGAGCGCACAGGAAATGTTTAACCGCGCGATTTTTTAGCTGCGCCAGTGATATAATCGCTAGTAGTCCAATCAAATGGTAGTTGCACGTGGACAAAATTCAAGTAGTCGGTTTCTCTGTGGATCTATATGTATTTTGGGCTGCCGAATCCAAATTTCCTGAAGCGTTCCGAGATATTAGCAAAAAACATCGAAATGTTCAGTTTCAAATGTATTCAGTTTTTTTTTTGCCCGTAACTCCGAAACTATGCATTTTATCGAAACTATTCCATACAAAGTTAAAGGACCAATGGGTGAGGAGCTAGAGCAAGTTAAAAATTGACGGAATTTGCTTACTTCTAAAAAAATAGCGTTCTTCGTCAGTTTTGCACATTTCCTATATATATATGTATATATATATTTATATTTATATATATATATTTATATTTATATATATATATATTTATATATATATATATATTTATATATATATATATATATATTTATATTTATATATATATATTTATATATATATATATATATATATATATATATATATATATTTATATATATATATATATAAAATGTCCGTTTTATTTCACTTTCAATCACAACACAATACACTACTTGTTTAGTTTTCCAAGTGAGTTATAGTCCGCAGTAGTAAAGGCAGTCTTTTCCTTGTCGTCTTCATGTATGGCCACTTGCCAGTATCCGCCCTTCAGGTTCAGTGTTGAAAACCATTGCGAGCTTGCTAATGTGGTCAGTGTGTTGTCAATTCTGGGAAATGGGTAGATGTCCTTCTTCGTGACGTCATTCAGTTTTCTATAATCTACACAGAATCTTAAAGATCCATCCTTTTTGGAAACTAGTACCACCAGGGCGGACCACGTACTCGATGATTCTCGATAACGCCATCTTTGGTAATTCTCTCGACAAGCTTTTCCACTTCCTGTTGTTTGGGTAATGGTAATCTTCTTGGTGGTTGACGAATTGGATGGGCTTGACTGGCATCTATCCTGTGCTAGACCAAGTTGGTTCGTCCGGTTGTTGACCCTGCAGACTCTAATACGTCACTTTCATGGCTATGAATTTCATGGCGGCTTCGTATTCCTTCGATGACAAATGTTTCTAGGATTTCTCTATGGTTCTTAGTATGTCATCAGCCGTGCCTTTCCTGTCCGGATATCCGCTCGTTTCGCAATCTGCTACTCACTCAACTGGCTCGCATACTCCTATGTCTTTTTTCCGGAATGTTATTCATCAGGAAATATATTGGCAATTCTTACAGGGATGTCTTGTTTTGTTCTAACGAGAGCTCGTGCAAGTAATAATTTGCTGGAGGATTCTTCACATGGCTGTTCTATTCCAACGCAGCACCCAGGGTCTTCTTCCAATCTTCTCAGATGAACCAGGTATCCTGACAGTTTTGACTAACCGCAATTTCACAGAATTCCCCCTTTCAAATGGTGTTGTTAAAATAAATTCTTCCCCTTCAAATTTCATGCTTTTCTGCTCACCATCGAAAGAAAATCCATAGTCACTGATCAGATCCATCTCAAGAATGATGTCGTCTTCTATATCTGCCACAAAAACTCTTTCCATTATTCGTAGTCTTCCGAGGGTTAATGTGATGTCCGCTTCCCTTCGTATCGGTGCATTCTCTCCAGTGACCTTCGTAGGACGAAATTGATGTGAGCGGTCTTATGCTGTCTGGTTCTAGGATACCGCTGCGGACCAGGGAAACTGAGGCACCAGTGTCTATAGTGCATATGACGTCTCTGATAATCAAACTATCGGTGGTTTTTCTTATCCTTTTGACGTGGATGACCCTGGGGCTTCGTTATTGCTAGCAAGCATGCTCCCCGATATGCTGGGTAATTGTAGTTTTTCTGGTATCTGTCCGAGGACTCTCTAGATGGTCCTGTCCTCGCAGGTGAGTAAAAACGTGGGGGTGTCCTGGCAGGTGATGACGATCGTGGTGGTACCCCTCACCCTTCAATCTCACTTGAAATGTTCGCTCCTACCACATCTGATTCCAGTTTTTCTATTAGTCTTTACAGCATGTACATTATTTTGTCTCCTTGTGTTTCTCCATGAGATGGCTCTTCGATTGATAATGCCGTCACTTTCGGCCTTGATGTGTTGAAAGCCTCTTCCAAGGAACGAACAAGAGCTTCACTCCATTTCTTGAAGCTTGCCAGCCTTAGGGTCCTTTGTATTTGTCCCTCAATCCATCAATGAATACCTGCACCGCCGATTGTTCCTTGAAATCCTCTGCGGCTTCTCGGTAGGCAAGCTGGATGCTTCGAACTCCTGCAGACTTTCACCCGATTTCTGCATACGTGTTTTCAACTGTGCCCAATATAGCTGCACTCGATGTTGGTTGCCGTATTTCAATTCTGCCGTCCTTCTTCATCCTCTTGCTTTTCCTTCTGCCGTCGTTCTTCCTCTCCTTGTCGACGTTTCTCTTGCTCGGCAAACTGCTGCCTGCTCCATCTCGTCGTATTTCTCGTATTCATCATTAATTGTCCTCGAATATTCACTAAAAATCCTCACTTCCGACAACAAACGTTACGAAACTGGGGTGCCTTTGGCAATCAAAAAATAATATTCCACTAAAATGTCCGTTTTATTTCACTTTCAATCACAACACATTACAATACTTGTTTACAACTTAAATGGACTGCAATAAATAGACTTTATTTCTCTGTGCAATATTCACAAAAGTAACTGAATAACTAACTCCCGTGCTATATATAAGCGTGTGACCTTCTTATATATAGCAGGGCCGAATTCTCCAGAAAAGCTCCAATCTCTCGAAAAATGTTCTCGAAGTCATGACGTCATGTAGAGTAATAATATGCGAGAAGGTGAGCGACTGTTAGAACTCACGGACTTACAGGCGTATTTCGGTCGTAGTTGCCACACTCAAGTTCAACCCTGTTCATCCTTTCCACTCGTTTGATTTGTCTAATATAACCTATAGTACTAGAACATATAAACAAATTATAGGTTTTTTTGAATTCTGTCGGGTATGAGGGACATAAAATTGATTGATCTGTATGGTGGAATTATGTAGTTAAATTGCAATGAAGCAACTCTAAATATATATTCTTGAATGATTCCAAGGAAAAACGTATAATAATTGAACTATTAAATTAACCATTTTGTAATAAATAAGTAATATTGATTAATAGTTATTTAATCAACTAGTGTATTAATGGTGGCGATTAATGATCGATATATTTTAACGCGAGAGCAAAGCGAGCGCGTTAATGTTCAAGGTCATTAATCGCCATTTTGATATACAAGTTGATACAAACATTTTCCGTCGACCTCGTTCATGGGGTCAACGTGAAATTTTCGATATCCATTTCCTCCAAGTAGGAGAAAACCTACAATATTTGGATTTTAAAATACATAAATTTGACAGCGCGAAGATAATATGATTTGACATTAGAATAATATACGAATTCGTGTATGTTTAGTTGTCTTTACCACAATTATACATTAAAGGACCAAATCCCTTTGGTTTTAAGGTTGGTGTATGTCTGGCTGCATATATCACAATCATACATTAAAAGATAAATTGAAGGTTAATAGAAGTCATTACGCAAATGGTAATTTGTTCTACAAGAGAAGCAATAAAAGATGGGTAATCTGGTAATAACCTTCGGAATTTGAATAATCCGAACAAAAGATGAGATAAGCACATCCTGCAATGAAAATATTTAAATTAGTAAATTCTAACATGTAACATTAATAAATATTCAACCAAGTGAATTTGGGATCTTTCCTGAAAACGAGAAAAAGTTCCACACTGCGTGTTTTGAGGATGATATACAATATTGACGGAACATTTTTATTCGTCAAGATGCATATAATAAATGCCTAGAGATTTTTCAAGGTTACTTTTGGGTGCCAAAAAATCAAGAAATAGCAAATTTTGCAACACTACTTTGCTCTTTCTTTGAGAAATGCGTAGATTATGAGATATCTGCGAAAAACCAACAGGGAACGCTATTTCCCTACCATTTGGCCCTACATAAGAATATAATGTATAGTAAATTTTTTCTCCTTTAACTTTGTATAGAAAGTTATGGGCAAAAAACCTGAATACGGTTTGAAAATTTCACTGTTTTTTGCGAATATCTCGAAACGCTCCAGGAAATTTTGTCAGCAAACTACAAATTTGGGTTTAGCACCCCAAAAAGCATATAGAACCGCAGAAAAACCGACTGCTTGAATTTTGTCTTTACCGTTTTACTAGACTATATTAGAACACTAGAGATGAACTAACTGCTGTACGCCAAAATTTCAGCAGTATTCCATCTGATAGCGGCATAACGGGATAGTGGGGTAAACGGAATAACAGGAAACGGGCAGAGTCACAGGCATAAACTGAATGAAAAACAACAAAGAAAAACAAAGGAATTTTTTTTTAGGGAATATAGAAATTTGAACAGAACGTCTGTCGGATCAGCTACTAAGTTGAATATTACTAAACGGTCAATTTTACAACAACCTTCTTTTGAGTATCCCAAAATGTTTTTTTCTATTATAGAAGTAGCAAAAATAATTTGACAAACTATAACACATGATTGGGCTAGACATTATTATACATACCAACCATAAAAGCAGAGAAGATTAGCTGTAACCCTTGCATAAAAAAAACTAGTTTTATTTCAATTAACCAAAGTGTTATTTAATGTAGGTAAAATAATTTTGTATCAGATGAACTATTATTGTCAGCTGACAAAATGTTGAAATATAGTGTAAATGACAAATAATACTCTAGTTGATTTTGAATATTGGAGTAGTTGCGGCTAATCATATGGGAATCTGGTTCAGCATTTGGTGTGGGAAGTGCGGGAAACTATTCGTATTGGCTTTGTGGTCTACTGAACGAGTTATTTCAGCACCCTCATAACGTGTAGGGAAACTTACTTGTTCCTAAACTTTTAAAAACCCCATTTTTCAAGAGACATTTTCACATGAATATCATCTAAGC
The DNA here is from genome assembly GCA_018342105.1 of Gonioctena quinquepunctata. Taxonomy (NCBI): domain Eukaryota; kingdom Metazoa; phylum Arthropoda; class Insecta; order Coleoptera; family Chrysomelidae; genus Gonioctena; species Gonioctena quinquepunctata. The sequence continues at coordinate 123,106 of JAFIRS010001587.1, forward strand.
AACAGGAAACTGATTAATCAGGCAGCATGTTGCGACTGCCGCGTCGCTGAATAAATGAAGCAAGTTGCAGTTTTCCCATTCTTGCATTTAAAAAACCGATAGTGCGCTCAGACCTATTGATATGATGTGTTCCATAAAAGTGATTAAAAAACCTGTGGCAATGCTGTAACAAAACTTCTCGTGTGCGCTATGCCTTATTTCTCGAAACAAAATATCTGAAGGTCATGAATAGCATTTTCCTAAATATTGACTAGATCGATATAAAATACTATTTGGAGTTTGAATTTAACTCTGTATTTAGTGTTGTCACCAGGGAGAATTTCACTCTGTCTGCTCTTTTATGTGTTGTTTTTTGCTCGATGAAATTTGTGTTGATTTGACACCACTTCATTCAAATGAATAAATGAAAGTGCATCATCCGTGGAATACAATGGAGGATTATGGGAAGCTGAGGCAAAACAGGGTACTGGATGGAATGTAGCTGATAATGGAGGGGGAAAGTCTAGGGTCAAAGTAATATTTTAATCTTCAGTAACACTTCCATATGAGTTCATGTTCATTTACCCCAGTGCTTTCAATCGATTTATATGTTTGTCCTAGGATTTTGCGAAATTTTTATAGATATAAATATTGTTAGAAGTAAGTCATATTATTTTTACCATTCCTATTTATTACGCTAGTCTGAGTTCGTCATATATTTTTCTGAATTATTTAATGTTCAAAATTGCAAAAAATAATTGCCAAGTTCACATTTACCATTGGCTGTGGTAGGTGGTTATTGTGGCGGAATCGGATACTGCAAAGAGGGAGTTTTCGCAATGCGACACAGGTGGGTCCATGAAAATGACCATGATTTTTCACGAGAATGTATGGTATGGTCGTATAATTGCACTATTTGTACAAATTTGTATTTTAAACATATCCAAGTAGGAAAATTTCAATTAAATTGTTCAGTATATGTCTTATTTATATATTTATATATATATATATATATATATATATATTTGGCTTGTTTTTCTTGGGTTTTAGGTTCGTGGATCTGACTTTCATAAATTAATTACAACTTTGTTCTGGTATAACATCTGTAATTCAGTTTCTACGTTTCGACGGGTGGATCCTCGTCTTCATCAGGATTAAAAACATTACAACTCTTCAAACATAGTATTCGTTTGGACCTTCTTGGTTTGTTATGGTTTTTCGTTTTATATCCATAATAAGATAGTGGTTGAGTTGTTTACTTTACGATCTGCAGATCGTAAAGTAAACCCGTCGAAACGTAGAAACTGAATTACAGATGTTATACCAGAACAAAGTTGTAATTAATTTGTGAAAGTCAGATCCACGAACCTAAAACCCAAGAAAAACAAGCCAAAAATATACCCTCAGGTTCAAGAAATCACCAACAATATATATATATATATATATATATATATATATATATATATATATATATACGGAGCCTGTGGCTCAGTGGCACTAGCGTCGGTCTTGTGTCAACTGTTTCCACCTGGCGTGGGTTCGATTCCCGCAGCTGGTGAGAAATTTTTTCAAGGTCCCAAGAGTGGTTTCGGATCCCACTATAAAAGGTAAGGTCCCCGTGATCTTAACTCGTACAAGTTTTCATTAACTTCTGAGGGTTGGTCAAACAACTAAGAAAGCGGTTAAAAACAATTTTTCAAAAAAACAAAACAATATATATACAGGATGTCCCAAACTCGATGGCCTATTAGACATTTTTGGAGAACGGGACACAGGATAATTTTGAAAATTTGGTTTATTGGGTAATTAGTTCTGCTCTATTGACCTAAAATATTTTCGGCGCTGCCGCTTATATTGAAAAGTAGCAACAGCTTTGATATTTTAACTGAGACATTATATATATTATTATATATTGTATATTATTGCATTTTTCTCTTTGCTTTTGCTTTACTAGCATTTTTGTAAGATACTTCCCTGTACCTATCTCACGCGGTTTTCGAGAAATTCATTGATTTCCTTATTTTTTGTACAAAACATAGCTTTAATTAAATGTTTATTGCTGCGGTAATTGGACTCGTACAAATCTGAAATTTTGGGTGTAGTTTACCAATGTTCTGTGCATTATTTATGTCTTAAGGGAATTCGTTTTCTATTATACAGGGTCATTCAAAATTTATGATTTTTCCGATAGATACAAAAATGGTGGAAAGTACATTTTTTTAAATGGAACACCCTGTATATTATCAAATATCCTGGAAGACAATTAGAGTTCGTTTCAAATGATGTATCATGTTCCTATACCTAAATGGTCTGGTTTCCGAAATAAAAGCAAGTTTCTATAAAAATTTAAAATATCTGCATTTGAATTTGTGGTATTATACATTTTGACAGAAACACTATGAAAATCACTGCTTGTTAAACTAAAAGATTGTCTTTCTCTTTTCTAGTCACGGCACCCTACTGCCATTTTCATTTCCCAGTATAACAAATCGAAATAGGTAATATTACCCAACTGAAATGATCTGTTTGAAAATATGAGAATATTTCCTTTTTCAACATGAAATGATCTGATTAAAAAATCAAATCAATCTGGAATGATTCACTTCAAAATGTTCATACTTTTGGATACAGCCGAATCTTGAGTTTTTTCCAACTCTCAGATGATGCAATTCAGTTTCAGCAAAGATTAATGGAAAAAATATCTCAGGAAAATTTGGAAATAGGTTTGAGTCATACTCGAAAAAACGTCCATTAGTTATCATTTTTCAGATCATCCTGTATATATCATTTAAGTTTCAGATTCTACTCCCTAATCTGACTTTTTTTCGAGTATGACTCATATCTATTTCCAAATTTTCCTGAGATAATGAAATACTGGGTGTTCCATTAAATCGAAAGTTGATATTTGTTACAAGTACATGTGGCAACACTGCAACCATGAAAATATTTTTAAGAGCTAGATCGCAGTCTATCGTGGCATACAAAATTTCGAGTATTTATATGTCAGATCTCTAGAATCGTCCAATAGGCCATCGAGTTTGGAATACCCTGTATATCAATCATTCTTTGTACAATCAGTTCACCATCTTATCATTCATACACTTCAATACACTACAGAACCTTCTGCATGTTCTCGCTATAATTTGATCACGTTGACCATGAAGATATACAATTTCATCAAAACTTCGTTTGAATAGTTATTGCATCCATTTTGATACTTTTCTGATCAAATGTTTGGTAATGAACGCGCAAACGTTTTATTATTGATGCACTAATTGTCGAATTTTCATAATGACATATTCCATGACATTGAATACAAAATATGGCAAAATTACCCGATTATTATAGAAACTTGCTTTCATTTCGGAGTCCAGACTATTTATAGGAACATGATACATCATTTGAAAAAAACTTTAATTGTCTTTCAAGATATACGATAATATACAGGGTGTTCTATTTGAAAAAAATTACTTTTCATCATTTTTGTATCTATCGGAAATTTCACAAATTTTGAACGACCCTGTTTGATGGAGAACAAATTTCCTTAGACATAACTAATGCACAGAACATTGGTAAACTACACCCAAAATTTCAGCTTTGTACGAGTCCAAATACCGCAGTAATAAACATTTAAATGAAGCTATGTTTTGCACAAAAAATAAGGAAATCAATGAATTTATCGAAAACCGCGTGAGATAGGTACAGAGAAGTATCATACAAAAATGATCGTAAAGCAATAGCAAAGAGAAAAATGCAATAATATACAGGATGTCTCGTTTAAAATATCAACGTTGTTGCTACTTTTCAATATAAGCGTCAGCGCCGCAGTGCTGAAAATATTTTAGATCAATAGAGCAAAAGTAATTACCCAAGAAACCAAATTTTCAAAATAATCCTGTGTCCCATTCTCCAGAAACGTCTAATAGGCCATCCAGTTTGGGACACCCTGTATATATATATATATATATATATATATATATATATATATATATATATATATATATATATATATATATATATATATATATATATATATATTCAAAATTAAGAGAAATTAATTTCAAATACATTGACGCAATGACGCAAATAATTACCAATTTTACCAAATACAAATATTACTTTGTTACTATTTGAAGTGGTAAAGACAAAATAGCAAAATGTAAAAGTATTTTAATAAAAAAAAAATTGTAATACTATTACTACTAGAAGTTGGGTTTGTAATAAAATTTTTATAAAACAAGAGACAGAATTACTAACGGGAATTACTAACGGACAAGTCAGAAATAAATTACTTATCACAAAAGGAATAAATATGTAACAATATCATACTGGAAGTGTTACCCAGAGTTCAAAGATTAAATATTCTCACTTCATAATCCATAATTTATTTACATCTGAATGTTTTATTAATTTTTCTTTTTCCTGAGATTCTAGAAAAGGTATTCTGTAATGTTGCCCATACTCAGAGATTTACATGAATCATTGACAAGACAAATATTACCAAACTTAGCTGTACTTTTTTACTAAGATCTGGGAAACATTCCTAAAAGAACATTATATAGATAGAATAAGGAATGAAATGGATTCACTTAACGGTTGACTGCCAACTATGTGACAACTAGTAGTTGGCGTTCTTCTCTAGCTGAAGTTTTTATATTCCCTAAATTGTTTTCCTGAAAACTCTCGTCCATGTAGAATTTACTTTTTCCTATGTTTTTTTGTGTTGTTCCATCTAGGTTATGCCTTTCACTCTGTCCGCTTCCCGTTATCCCTTTTTTCCGTTATACAGTTACCGAGTTATCCTGTTATCCCATTTTCCAGTTTTTCCGTTATCCCACATTCCTATTATCCTGTTTTCCCGTTAGCGCTTTCTCCTGTTATCCCATTATCCAGAACATCCACCATCCATACTCACGATTGAGCATTGGTCAGAACTCTCACATATACCAAGGAATTTAATGTTATAACAGATTTATGATCATATTCCCCCACTTAGTCTCAGTGAGTTTAAATGTGTTAAAGGATAATTTGACCCAATATTTGACAAATCAAGCATTCTCTCCTTCGAGAGTTTTTAGACCTTAAATCTTAGATAATTTTAAACCAATTATATGTAATTTTATGTTTAAAACTGTATATTTGTTTCGAAATGTATGTTTTCAACGCCCTCCTTTTGACTAGTCCAATAAGTTTTACATGTATATATATATATATATATATATATATATATATATATATATATATATATATAATATATATATATATATATATATATTTTGTGTGTAAAATTTTAGTCATGAATAAATTCTATTCTATCCCGTTTTTCCATTGGTTACCCCATTTTCCTAAATAAAAATAGCCAAATCGGTCCAGCTGTTCTCAAGTTATGAGCTTACCAACACAGACATTCATTTTTATTATATATTCCTGAAAACTTTTCCAGGACAAAGAAATTTCCAATAACTTTTCTTAAATTCCTTTCTTTCCCTAAAAACCTTATTCGGAGTATTACGAACATTCAAAAAAACAATTAGCCAAATCGGTCCAGCTGTTGTTTTTATAAAATGAAAGAAAAAAACACTGACCGGGATTCGTTCCTGTGAACTTCTGCTTGGTAGGCGACAGTTTAATCTCAAGCTATTATTTCCTCTTTTGGTAATAAATTTCATGATAGACTTTTTCTTCGCCAAATTTCTTATATACCAATTTCTGGGCAACTTTCCTAATTTTGTTTAGGTATCAACCAACCTTGGGCTATTATGAACATTTAAAAAAAATGCCAAATCGGTCCATCGTTCTCACGTCTTAAGCTTACAAAGAATCGAGGTTAATTTTTATTATATATAGATAAAGCCATGTTCGTCAAGTTTCAAACTTAACAACGTAAGGTTATGCTGAGTTAATCAATTTTTGACAAAGGAACTAATGAAAATATGATATTGGTTTAAAGCATAAAAATGTAAACAATATTTTTTTTTTATAGTATTTCTGGAGAATTGACGGAAACGGTCTTCTACCAGATTATCCAGCATTGATTAACAGGCTTTGGCAGGGACTCCCGAGAAATTTAACACATGTAGATGCTGTCTATGAACGGAGCGATGGTCGGATTATATTTTTCATTGGAAACCTGTACTATAGGTTTTCAACTAACCGTGTAGACAGCAGTTACCCCAAACCTCTCACCCATCTCGGAATTCCTAGGGAGATAACACATATTGATGGTGCAATGGTGTGGGGACACAATGGAAAAACTTACCTCTATAGTGGGGATAGATATTGGAGGTTTGTATAATTGACTTTCCAGAATCAATTGTATTTATTAGTGTAGTTCCTGGCATCTATTTCGGTACATTTCCGTAAAATCGGGCGACTTATGTTATTTTCGATAGCCGGCCCACAAAATATGTTATTGAGAATTTACAAACTGAATTCAGTTTTATTTCAACGATCATTAACAGAATAAACATAAATTGTTCATTTGTAGCAAAATCCCTCTAAATACGAAAAACTTCAGACATGTTAGAATAAATAGAATTGAAAGTGCAGGATCCCATGAAAAATGTAGATAGCTACCATATCTTCCACTATTGGCATAAGCTACTAAATTACTTCTAAATAATGTTAAAGATTTTCTATTTCATTGGTTTGGTTAGTTAGCTTCAACTAATTCGAAACTAACATAAGATATTTTGTGCTCTTCTACTAATATGTATTGTCTAAGATGAGACAGCAAACTTATTTAAGGAAAATGTCTCACAAAGGCCTGGAAACCAACTCTGAATTTCATTAACAATATTGTCAAAGCAATATTCCTCAAAAAAAGTTGGGAAACAGAATAAATATTTCAACTTTCAATCAACTTTATTTCTGTGTATTTATCATTTGAACGAATCAATTTATTAATCTTATCACCATTATTTATTTTTTAGTCAAAAATAATATTTTTGAGGTTTGCATTTTCTATATATAACGTTCTACTGTAGTAAAAGTAGAATAGAAATATATTCCTTATTTTACATGTTGAAGAAAAAATACACATTAATGAAGATTGGTAATCAAGATCTAAGTATCAAATATTTCTCTGTTCACAGCTCCTTTCTTAATTTCTTATAGTCTAACACTTGATTTGAAAAAATGTGCTTGGAAAATATTTTGTAATTAAAAAAATTGTTTCGTTGTGATTTCCACTTTCAAATTTAATTTTTCACAAACAATTCAGAACACCAAAAAAATCCCTAGAATCGATATTTAAAACAATTTCATAACTAGAAATGTTTTATTTCCAAATTAGTATCTCTTATGGGTCATCTGTTATTGAAATCACCTCAATGACCCATCGATTCCTGCAATATTTTTGTTCAGTTGATTGAATAAGGATTATTTTTTCGTCCAATGTTTCAGCTTCGACGAAGAGCTGCAACATGTTGAATTGGACTACCCCAGGCACATATCCATGTGGAAAGGTGTTGGTACAGATATTGATGCTGTATTTCAATGGAAAGATGGTAAATACAAATTTTATTTATCCATTGGTAAAGTATAACTTCACGTCTCATAAGCAATATTTTGGTAGATTTAGAGTTTGGTGAATAAATTTTGAAATTTATCAACAATGCAGTTTTTTTTGTTGTGGGAATTTTTTTCATATTGAGGTGATTCATACTAAGTTTATTAATCGACTTCTCCCTAATTTTCCATTTTTTTACTGCTAGTTGCATAGCATATTTCCAACAAGTTGAAAATTTGATTCAATCAAAAATATATTTGAGTTTTGAATGCTTTCCAGATTATATCGGAGCAACTGTCACACATATGTCGGGTTAATTGCAAATTTCTTTCAATGCTAAAAAGTATATATTATAGGATTGAATCATAAAAGAGCCATATATTATAAATAGGCAATAGCATATCTCTAGGGCGTAAAGGGGTGATTCTAAATCGATTTGTATGTACAGTGATTTGGGGAATTCCTTGCTGAATGATGAAGCGAAATAAAATTTTATATTACTCCCTACATTATATTTGGAAAATATAGTGTTTATATTTAAAAAAAAATACAAAATTTGACTGTTTTTTTTTCCAAGTCTATCGGTGGAAATAACAGTTTTTCAAAAAATATTAATCTATAAATATCTTTAATGGAAATTTTATTGAAGGAAAGTTATTACTCAAAATAAAGTGTAACCCCAGATATCAAAATCAAAATTAGTTAAATAATTAACGATGATTCCAATTCCATCTCTGTTATTTTCATCTAGGTAAGCCATAAAAATCAAGCATTTCCTTATTGATACCCTTCATTACAGGGATAAATATTAGTTCTTCATGAAACTTTGAAAAAAGTAATCTTGTAATTATAATAACGATTTTTTTTACAAAAAAACGTAATAGGGAAAACACGGAATAAGAATGAAACTTACTTTTCTTGACATGTTTTTTGGGCAACCTTCCACAGTCTGAAAATGAAAATATAATCAGAAAAATCTATACAAGTCAAGAAAGGGCAAACTAATAGATTTTCCTGATTATATTTTCATTTTCAGACTGTGGAAGGTTACCCAAAAAAACATGTCAAGAAACGTTCTTCCTCCACAAAAAACCACATTCATTCAATAATGAAACTTACATAAATGAATCGAACTAAATCAGAAAGTAAATCTATTGTAGTTGCATTACCAAGTATTTTTTCAGATTGATTTCAAATTGTAGTATTTTATAACTTTTCAGAGTAATTAGAAAGTTATTTTGAAGTTTTTTAATACTTATATTGATTGTTGGCCAATATTTTCATTATTTTTGGGTTAGTTGAATGATCATGTTAATTTTAAGAAATAAATTGGAAAGGATTAATTTATTTTTGACTAAGTGAATGAATACATTTTTATTTATGTAGTGAATAAATATCAAGTTAGTTGTTACATATATATATATATATATAATACATATATATATAATATATATATTGTGTGTGTGTGTGTGTGTGGGAAGTATTTGCTGACTAGTTAGGTACAAAACTAGGGACATTGGGGTAAGCAGCAATGAAAAAGTAAACTCTTTAAGGTTTATCCAAGCTTTCAGAAATGTTTATTTCCATCATTAGGAAGACTACAATAGATGAAAAAACCAATAGTTACATATTCAAGTGCGAAACAATATGCTACTTACAACTTTGTTGAGGTTGGTTTCAATGATGTTAAACATTTCATTAACATAGTGATACAAAAGAAAAAAACGTAGATCAAGGAATAAAACGAAGTTCAAAGTTACTACAACCACATTAGCGTTGTTTAAAATTATATAAATATAAATGTGTACTCTATGTGGTGTGACAAGTGAAACTGACAGGTTAGGAATGAATCTCGCAATTATATTTAAGCCAACGACACCTGACAGGTGTCACTTGGAATTAGTTACAGTGGTGCCAGTAATGTTAAAAAGAACTATTATTTTATATTACGTTGTTGTCAATTTTGATTGATATCTAAAGACAATAAATAAGAGTAGATCTCACTCAAATGGTTATTATCTGTTTTTTTATTTATACAATTGTTTTCTTGGGAAATGAAAGCCATTTCTAAGAATGTTCTCTTAGATGTATGTGACTCTGTCGCTAGCACTTTCACTGAATCGTAATTCATCTGGTGGTCAAATTTATTCACATGTTCTCCAAAGCACATCTTTCAGGATGCAATCGGCAGTCACTTTTATGAGAAATTATTCTGTTCGATAATGATCTTTGTGTTTGACCAATATATTGTTTATTACAACCATGACAAGGAATACTATAAATTACATTTGACATTGAAAGTAATGAAGTTTTATCTTCAACTTTAGAATAGATTGATCTGATTGTTCGAACTGTTTTATATGACATTTTAAAATTTTCAGGATTGTGAAATAATCTGGAGAGTTTAGGAGTGATCTCTCTTATATATGGTAATGAAGTGAAAAAAGGTTGAGTGGGCGTATTGTTAGTTTCATTGTTGTTTGAGACCATGTTCGAGTTATTACTGTTTAAGGCTAGTACTTCTAAGGAGACAAGTATTATATGAATGTTATTAAGTAAAGATCTTGGATATGCATTTTCTAAGAAAAGGTTAAAGAGAATATTTAAATTCTGTTTATGGAATTTAGGATGAGATATTCAGTACTCTTAATTTCATTTGTTTTACCAAGTGCACTTTCATAGACTGTTTGTGATATGAATGGTAATTCAGGTATCTACCTGAGCTGCAAGGCTACCAGTAGCTTGTTTTCTGCTGTTCGTTATAAGCTTGGTATCAAGAAATGGTACGGAATTTTCGCTGATCTCGGTTTCAATTGTGCACTGGATATGAGGATCGTAGCTATTGAAAGTATGTTCTGGCAAGTTTAGATGTCGTCTCCCTTTTTAGCAACGTTTATTTGGATGCTTGTATTAGAGCAATACACAAAAATTGGGAATCGTATTAGTAATTACTGTAGCATTAAGGAAGAGAGAATTTTGAAATTGTTGACTTTCCTTTTTGATAATACATATTTTTCTTTCAATAATAAAATTTATAAACAAACTTCTGGTACCCCAATGGGAGCCTCCATTTCACTCATTTTAGCAGCGTACGTCATAGATGATTTGTTAGACGATGTTATTCCAGTTTTATCTTTCAATCTGAACTTCATAAAAAAATATGTTGATTATATTATATTAGCATTACCGAATGATGGTGTGGATCAGATTCTCGATACTTTCAATAGCTACTATCCTCATATCCAGTTCACAATTGAAACTGGATCAGCGAAAATTCCGTACCATTTCTTGATACTAAGCTTATAAGGACAACAGAAAACAAGCTACTGGTAGATTGGTATAGGAAACCTTGCAGCTCAGATAGATACCTGAATTTCCATTCATATCACAAATAGTCTATGAAAGTGAACTTGGTAAAACAAATAAAATTAAGAGTACTGAAAATCTCAGATCCTAAATTCCATAAACAGAATTTAAACATTATCTTTAACCTTTTCTTAGAAAATTCATATCCATGAACTTTACTTAATAACATTCTATATAATACTTCGTCTCACTTAGAAGTACTAGCCTTAAACAGTAATAACTCGAACATTGTCTCAAACAACAATGAAACTAACAATATGCCGACTCAACCTTTTTTCATTTAGTTACCATATATAAGAGAGATCACTCCTAAACTCTCCAGATTATTTCACAATCCTGAAAAATGTAAAATGTCATATAAAACAGTTCTAACAATCAGATCAATTTATTCTAAAGTTAAAACTCCATTACTTTCAATGTCAAATGTAATTTATAGTATTCCTTGTCATGGTTGTAATAAACAATATATTGGTCAAACGCAAAGATCATTATCGAACAGAATAATTTCTCATAAAAGTGACTGCCTATTGCATCCTAAAAGATGTGCTTTGGCAGAACATGTGAATAAATTTGACCACCAGATGAATTACGATTCAGTGAAAGTGCTAGCGACAGAGTCACATACATCTAAGAGAACATTCTTAAAAATGGCTTTCATTTCCAAGAAAACAATTGTATGAATAAAAAAATATATTTAAAATTAATGAGATACTTGATATAAAATAGAAATATATGATATAAATATATATATATATAATATATAAAAAATTTGTGGCATTCAGACGAGAAAATGAAAACTAGAACTGAAAAAATGTGGTAATATTTTTTTATCAGGCTTAAAACACTTCAAAATTTATTTCATTAATAAATTTAACAAAAAAATTATTAATAATGTTAATAAGAAAATTCAATAACGAATAGTATTTCTAATCAACAAAATGGTGATGACAAAAATGCTTCCCGTTTTTTATATGTCCAGGGATAGGCTCGGAAAAAACAAAAACTGAAATTTCAAAATATTTTTTTTATAATTTCGAAAACCAAAATTATAAATTTTCTTTCCGCAGAGATTTTTGCAACTTTGCCCCATTCGCATACTTTCAAGATACCCATACATACAACTGAATAAGAATCAGCCGGAATATTTTCTATGGTTGCATAACGAATCTGTTTTTGCCATCCTTTATTCAAATAATAGGTAGTAGAGATTTGAACAGCATTTATTTTTCCAGGAAAAACATATTTCTTCAAGGGGAAAGGCTTTTGGAAATTCAATGATCTTCATATGAGAGTAGAAGAAAAAGGGCAAAAATTGTCTGCGCCATTCTGGATGGGATGTACAACAAACTATCGTCAAAATCACACAGTTGTATCATCAAGAACATTTATGGTATCAGGCAACAGTACGAAGCACAATACCTTTAACATATTTGTATTGACAATTATTATTTTCATTTATTCCCAACTCAGGAACATATAGAATATTGGTTGGTGAAATCGATTGAGGTACATTTTTTATATTCTCCAAGGCAACTTGTACCAAAATTCATAAAAACTCCTAAAATTTTTGAATTATTTGTATAAAAAACATTCTTATAATTGCCTAACAAATAAGCACTCCATTCTCACAATGATTATTGAATCATTAGGATTGGGAGAACAATAGCATTCAGATATCCTTATGTTCGAAAATACCTTTAAAGGCAAGATATATTAACAAAAAATTTTACGGCGCAAGTTGTAGGAAAATGGACCAGATTGCTCAATAACTGGTGCTCTTGTCTTGATAAAGAAGGCCTCAAAAAATTTGAATATGTTTCTTTGACTTTGGACAAATTCCGTAATAATAGATTGGTATGTTCATAAAAAAGAATTTTTTAGAGAAACATACAACTTGAAGCTGTCAATTAAATTTGGTGGCATACTGCATTCCATTAGTAACTGAGCTAATAAAAATATTCAGAACTTTTGCTGGCCATGTTGAAGAATTTGCCAAAATTATCCTGTATTTATGTTTACACTTAATAAATGGCAACACTGCCACTGATATAATCTAAATTTTGTCACTGCCTTCAACAGTTTTGACGTTTTTGTCGTATAGCAGTAGGTTCTAAACAAATGTTGACCCTTGTTAGATGCACCTATGTAAAAAATTAAGACTGAAATCGAAATTGAATATTTGCCAACTGCTAATACGATGAAGTTTTTCAAGATTTTGTGATAAAAAATGTCAAAGGGTTTAATATTTATTATTTTTTTAAGTAGGTGTATTAAAGCTTATGTAATCGTGAAATGGAATATTGCTTGAATTACTGTGATATACATATTTTAGTTTTATTTTCATCAACACCTGAAAAATGAAAACTCTAAGAGTCAAGTATTTTTATTCAGACAATTTTTAAATGAACAAAGTAATATTTGCAAATTGTAACTTACCATCTTCACCAGTTACATGAAATTTCTTTTATACTGAAGAAATTCATCATAACCAGAACGTTTTAGTTCTATACAGATATCATTATAGGATAAGTAACTTTTTAAGAAATGGTTGTCAAATTTTATATTGTAAATTAGAATATTTTATATCTGTACATAGATTCAATGTATTTATATCTGACGCTTAGTAAAGGAGAATAAATATGTCAAAATATTTTCTTTCATATTAAGTTTTATTTGGGTTTGAAAGAATGAGCCAATATAAAAACAATTCAAAAAAATATATTCAATACATTTATACATAATATACACAACAAATCGGTAACCTAAGAGTATTCTAAAAAATCATAGTCTTTAAACAATATTCATCCAGTCATGTGTCAATACACCCCATATATTAAACATTTAAGTAAGAAGCAACATGTTTTCATATCCTGAAATTTATTATTACGTTTCCACTGAAGATTAATATATATATATATATATATATATATACATATATATATCATATATATATATATATATATATATATATATATATATATATATATATATATATATATATATATATATATATATATATATATATATTCTTGATGAATTCCTTAATACTCTGTTCAAATGCACATGGCAGATGGAAAATCAAGAGTACACAATTTGTACAAAACAAGAAAGACTTTTATCGGAGCATTCCATAATTTTAGTAAATATGACAGTTTTGGTTCAGGTACATACTGAATACAAATTAATTGTAAGCATTCTCTGACACACAGTCTTTCCGACAGCTTTTCAAACAACCAGGTATATAAACCGGGAGAAACCTAATGAGTTCATGCTTCAAGATATATTTTCAATAAAAATAAAGGAGCCAGTATTATTTTGTGATTGGAAGAAAAATATAATGGAAAAACTTTGAAAGGCCATGTCTAAAAATGTTTTTTTTCTAAAGATACCTGAATTATTGAAATCATAGAGATCGCATATATTTTCCAAATGGTTCTGATTATTTGGTAAAAAAAAATTACACCCAAAATTATAAATAAGATTAAAAAGAAAACAAACTTTATTTTCTGAATGATGATCAGTAGGAACAAAATTGTCAAAGAGGCTATCCTCATTTGCCATTTTTGTTTCAATAATTATTAGAGGTTGTTTAGTTGATGTGAACCTATTGAATTCAATATTTTAATCCGATTGTGGACAAAACGACAAGGACAATATTTTTTAAATAAGAATAGACTCAATCAGCAAAACACAGATTATGCACATTACCAGCTCATGTCAATAAAGTGACAATTCTCAACTGCTTTCCAGTGTAATTTCCACCAGGGTACCCTCCCAAGTGAAAAATTTGCGGAATTTTTTTCGGCAATGTTTTGAAATAACTGTATTTGATTTGCAAAAATGGAGGAGTGAAATTTTCTAAACAACGTTCCTAGTAACTTTGATGTTTCTAGTTTTCTTTCACCAAATTTGACAAACATATTCATGGCAGAGAAAAATTCAAAAATTCTAAATAACTTTTACACATTACATACACATTAATGCATAGGAATTTTCAGTACTGACTTAAAAATGACACAAAAAAAAATTAAAGATATTTTTTGCAACTGATATCTGGCAACCCATGAATCAGTTGTTCTTCAGAGACATCAATCAATGTATTTGTCGACAATTATAGCAGACAAACTAGAAGCTAACAGTAACGGTTGTATTCTCATCCCTAACCAGCATGTATGTCAGAGATAAACAAGAAAACTGAATGATTGAATGTTCTTGTCAATGGGTAACAACAATAACTTTCAGATCTAATTAACAAGAATTAAGTGATGGAATATGCACAAATATAGGAAGAGAATATTTCCAGTGCTGTTGTTGCTCTATTAAAAACAATGCACACACATATTCATACATTTCGTAAATGTGGAACCAAGGGGTGATACCTGGAGGAGGGGGCTCATATTGTGGCCACATGAATATTCAAGTGCCTAGCATTGCTAGTTATATTTTTTGACGCACGTGTCTGATCTTTCTTTTTCAATATATCCCTGATATGACTTGAAGAAAAAATACAATCCAAGTAAACAATAACTCATGTTGACAAATTGAAACGACTGAAAAATATTTAAAAAAAAGAATAGTCGATTTTGAGAAAAACGTGTTTTTGCATCCACCAACATGTTTTTTGTTGGATTTATTCTATTATCTGGACGACAACCTGTTGAAAAAGTTGCATTAGTTGTTTACAACAAAAATCAATGATCTATTTTTCAATTTTATATAGATTTCACCCAGTATTATTGGAAAGGCATGCTGAAGTCTTCTTTAACGCAACCTTTGGAATAAATTACTTTCATTGAACATACAAATGACATCGTAAATCTATCCAAAATTCAATAAGCATTTGTTATATAATTCCATTCAATTTTCCAAGTTTTGAATGATTATGGAGGGGAAGAAATATTTTCAATTTCAACCAAATCATCAGCCATTATTTTAAAGTTTCAAGTTATTCCTATTGTAAAAATCACCTAAAATATTAATGAATGTTTTTTTGAAGAATGATTCCCAAGATCCACTACCATTTAGTTTCTGAAACAACTGGAAATCACATTTTTGAGAGTATATATATATATATATATATAATACAAATATATGTATATATGTATATATATATATATATATATATATATAAATATATATATATATATATATATATATATATATATCTGATATGTTTTAATTTGACTATTAGAAATCCCCATGAAAATGTATGGAAATTATTTTCAATATACAAATAATTCTGCCGTTGTTAAAATAATTCATTTCATTAAACAATGAACGAGTTGAATTGACATGAATCACATAAAAACATATTGCCTACAATGTTAGTCTTCTATATAAAAAAATAAAAAAGTCGGTCAGTGTAGCTTCTGCTGCAGATATATAAGAAATTCATTACCAAATACTCTTGAGTATAAAAAAATTGTGCTGGCATTTTACCTAAATTCATAAATTTGTATACTATTTTCAGGCACATGGGTCAGATTCAAAGATTGATACCTGTAAAAGAAAAAAATATATCAGATTTGATGATGCAATGGAATTTCAGAACAGAAAATAACAAAGGACGGAAAATGAACTTAATTACACATTTGATTTTTTCAACAAGAAGTGAGGCACAAAGTTATTTTCAAGTAGATTAAAATCCTAACATAACTTTTCATGACTGAACAAAATCATCAAAATTAAGCTGAATAATGAATAAGAGATGGCAGGGGTCGGGGATGTTTTTCCCCGGGCCCAGAATTTTCAAGGAGGGGGCGTAGGTTTCTATAATGTTATTGTAATATTTTAAAGATCATTTTCGAAGCAACAATCCACATTATTCATGATACCCAACTCACAACGAACTAATAGGTAACATATACGTTATATTGTATAAATAACTGTTACTTTCATGCAATAACATACTCGATCGGGGAAGGTCTGTGTGAATTGACATTTGCCATGAGATAATGATTCTTTTCAGTAATAAGTTATAATAAAAATGAAGTCGTTTATTCTAATAATTTGGACAAATATTTGAATGAATCGAAAGGTATTTTTTCAATTCCCCGGGACAATATTGTACTGTATTGTAATGGTTATTACCGTAAATAAATACGTTAGTATTCATTCTTTTCAACTTAGTGACAACCTCGAATCGAATTCGCAATTTGAACTTCAGAAGTGGCGAGTCAGTTTGCAGTGCTTGTTTAAAGGTATTCACCGAAGGCGATGTTTTGGCTCCCATTTTGGAGACATTTAAAAAATATGAATTATTGATAGGAGTAAAAGAGGGAACTGATTCTCAACCGAGGTCTCAATCTGCCTACTCCTAGTTTGTAGTCATTTAGGTAGGAAGGGTATTTCCCCTGATGTTTCAATCTGCATACTCCTCAAGTGTTACCACTTAGGAAAGAAAATGATTTCCTCCCAAGGTCTCAAACTGCCTACTTCTCAGTTGTAGCCACTTAGGTGGGCTTCAGGTTTTTGTTACTTGACGCCGGGGTCTCAATGTGCCTACTCCCCAGGCCTCAACACTAGTTTCCTCTAAGGTCTCAATCTGCCTATTCCTTCGATAGAACTGAGGATCCGGGAGTGGATTTGCAGTAGTTATCCTAGGTGAATTCAATGGAGCGGATTTAAGTAGGTGAATTCAATGGAGCGGATTTAAGAATGTACAGTGTTTCTGCCAGATGGATGTTCATAAATATGGATACTATATCAAAGCTCACAAGGATATCGGTGCTTTGAATTCTGTGTGTTTTGAGGATGAGGATGGTTGGCAAGTTGGTGAAGCACTGACAATTGGACGGAGGGGGATGTTTGGTTTGTGTATTTTTGGAAGACCATAAATACGAGGGGTGCATGAGGAGCTCTGCCTAGGAATGGTGTATTTCTTCTTCTCTGTCGATAGTTTGGAGTTGTTATAAGTGTGTTGGTCTTCTTCTCGAGATAGGTTGTGGGGTCACGTTCGGTGGTCTGATACTTGGGAGCGTCTAATAGTGAAATACTGTGCTTTGAATGTCCTAGGACATAATAATAATAGTCTCATCTTCATGAGTGTTTTGATTAGAAACAAATAATGATCTATGTTTGTACACATCTATCCATCTTTAATCTACATGAATCTCGACATGCAAGTTTGACAATAACCCTAACTGCAAATTTTTTCAATAGAAATACTCTTTATATGTTGAACATCCCCAGTTAAGTATACCATAGCGCAGGTGGCAATGAAAACTGGCTTAATAAATAGTAAGAAGTATTCGTTTACTACACTGTTTTGCCATAAAATTAAGTGAATAACAGCCACTACGAAGCTTTCACATAAATTTGTGTCCATTGGCTCCTAGAATCTATTACAATACCCAACAGTTTAATATTTTCAACAAATGAGATTTCACACTCATCAGTTAAGAGGGTTCAGTAGTCTGTTACGCTCGCATAGAGAAATACATGGCTTGTGTTTTTGTTGCATTTAGGATCTAGACTATTCCGTAATATGGTGATAGAGATTACACATATTGGTCCTAGCTTGTTTTAGAGTTCTGGTGGTCAACAAGAATATTTGTATCATCCGCATAGCACACTATTTGGGTATTTGGTGACATTTTATTCAGATAAATTATTAAATCATTTGAATAGATTATGAGATATGGACCTAAGACTGAACCTTGAGGAAAACACCTTTTTTAGTACTCAGCAATTTACTATTTTTACTATTTGAGATTTACCTTCAGATATGATTTCAACAAATCCAGACAAAGGCCTCTTATTCCATATCGAGACAATTTGCAGTCTATGATATAGAGCTGTGCTAGAGTTACAGGTATGACCATGCTGTGAAGGTGATAATAAAGAATGACTATTGAAAATGAAACTAGTTGTTCTTTTATTTTGAGTTCATATATTTTTGAAAATACTCGACAAAACACTGATAGCCCGGTAATTGCCATAGACATTTGGGTCTTCTTTTTAATATGTTAGTTTCATTTTTTTTTTGAAAAATACCTTTTTCCAGTGATGCATTCAAGAGGTACAATATTGGTTTACATAACTCATATCTGTATTATTTTATGAGTTTGTTGGAAATATGATTGTGACCTGCAGAGTTAGTGTTTTTGTGTTTAGTTATTAAGAGCAGAATAACATTTTCACAAAGCGAGTATATGAACAGAGACATATTGTTATGGTATATTAATATCATAGAATTCGTGTCCCATTCACACGAGATTGAAGTTGAGTCTATGAAATGGGTATTGAAATTTTCAGCTACTAGATTACTTGGAATATTGACATTATTCTCCGTTATGACAATTTCCTGTGTTTTGTATGATTTTTTTAATCTTATTTATAATTTGCCAGGTAGTTTTTGTTGTATTATTGCATTTTGCTATTTCAGCATCATAATGTGCTTTTTGAATTTGCCTTAGCTTTTCCCTATATGTTTGATTAAGTACTTGTAGATGCCCTTGACTTTTTGGCTAGATTGCCATAAAGCGCAACCAGATTTCTGAGCCCAGCAAGTTCCAGAGAATCAGCTCTATTTTTATTATTATTATAATAAGTATAAAATTTTTTGATAGGAAAAGATATTTAATAATAATACAGAAGTGTTCGAGATAAAAAGTAAAAAGCCTTATCCGGGCAGGTTATTTTATATAAATCATCCCAGCTTTCCTAGCTCCGGAAAGTTTTGAATGTTGCAACATTATCAGCACTGTGAAGGCTTCTATAAACAGTATTATTGATTAGCTTATTAGAAGAAGATACATTAATTCAGTGATGACCAAGATGGCGGCCGAGTCGGTCACGTTATCGGTCACCTGCAAATATTGCTCGAGTAATGTTAAAAAAAACACTGTAAAGTGTATTAAATGTGGTGCAACAGCCCATCCAAGTTGCGCGAAAAGACAAAAAAATGCTATTCTAAGTGATGATGGTATGATTTGCTGTCAAAACAACTCAAGGGACACTCATAACCACAACCTAGAGGAGAACGTGCTGGACCTGTCTTTCAGCGAGGAGCAAATAAGTTCTGACGAAGACCTATGAAAAAAGAAATTCTCTACCTGAAAACAATAATAAAACATAAAAATCTTATCATTCGAGGACTAAATGAAAAGATACTATTCCTACAAGGAAATTACGATCAAGTCCTCTATCCATCGGCCAAAACTGGGCAAAAAATGACACAAACAACTCGATCACCTCAAGAGGCCCAATGAACACAAACAATATTTCTAAAACTCAAATACTTTAAATTCAGACATGAAAAATTCTTAGCTAAAGGGTAGTGGCTAAAGGCCCGCCGGTACAACCAACAGCATCTACCAAAACTACAACCCAAAAAAATCGAGAAAAATATATATCGGCATCACAAGTAAACGTAGCCATCCTACAGGCAACCCAAGCCGAAACTATGAAAAATCTTCAACATCTTGAGCCAACCGAATAATTTACAAGGTAGGAAAAATGAAGACGAATTATAGAAAAAAGTGAGATCGCAACAGAAAAGAAAGCGTCGCTTTCTTGTAGGACAAAGTGATCAATTCTCTGAGGTGTAAACTGTGCCCAAACTTGTATCAATACATGTAACAAAAAAAAAACAAAAAAAAAAAACAAAAATACATTTATTGTCTAAACAGGATAAATCCCAATTACAAGACAGATTAATATTACAAGTTGAGGAAGGCAAATACCGGATAATTAGTATAAATATAAATACAAGATAGTTCGGAAGTTACAGTTGGAGAATACATATTCAGATAAATACAGGTAATACAGAGGGATGCAAATGTAGTATTAAGAACAGGTTGATTGTTTCAAATACAGTTTTTGTTTAACTTTGTTTTTGAAAGAACCTATAGAATATATAGAATATATAATAAAGCAAATTACACAAAATTTAAAAATTATTGCGAATCAGAACTTAAATGGGATATAATACAACAAAAGGAGCCGTTATCCATTTTCCACAAAAAAATGTCTGACATCTTTGAGAAATCCTTCCCCTTGAGAAATTTAAAATCAAAAAGAAAAAAACCATGGGTAACGTTAGGCATCAGAACCTCTGCCAAAAACCTGAGGTCTCTACACACAATCAGGAAACATAACATAGACGAGAGCTTTTTAAATTATTATAACAAATACAGGAACATATACAGAAAATTAATCAAATCCGCCAAGAGTACTTATTATGCAAAAAGAATTGAGGAAGCAAAAAATAAAAATACAGAAAGTTGGACAATTGTAAACAACTCGAGGTAAAGAGAAATATAGGACCACGGAAATTAACATACAGGCAAATCATATAAATGACTACTATTGCTCGGTTTCGAAAAATTAACATCAAATCTAAAACCTAAGAGAAACCCAACAGAATACTTATATAATATTAGTATAAATGAGGACTTCTATCTTGAACCGACAAATACAGCAGAGTTAAAACAGGTCATGAAGGAAATAAAAAACAAAAAATCCTCCGGAATAGATGGTATCAGCATAAAAATTTTTGAGAACCTACCTGATCAAGCCCTAGATATTCTTGCAACAACTATAAATGAATCCTTTCTCGCCGGTATCTTTCCAGCATGTCTGAAACTAGCTGTTGTTATACCTCTCCATAAAGGAGGAAACATCGAGGATCCATCAAATTTCCGGCCCATCTCTCTGCTGTCAACTCTATCTAAGATTATAGAAAAGCTTGTTAAAACACGAGTAGAAAAATTTGTAAATGGCACAGTCTATTATCTAAATACCAATTCGGATTCCAAAAATCAAAAGAGCACCAATGACGCTATTTTTCTTTCTTGGAACAAGTCTACACAAGTCTAAATGCCGATGAAGTTGTTGCTGCGGTATTCTGTGACTTCTCAAAGGCTTTTCGATTGTGTGAATCCGAGAACCCTGCTACAGAAATTAAATCTATATGGATTCAAAGGTGCCTCCCTGAAATGGTTTGACTCTTACCTCCGAAAGATATCAAGTAGTAAAGTTAATGACCAGACATCTAGCATTCTAGAGATCACAAACGGGGTGCCACAGGGTCAATTCTTGGACCTCTACTGTTCCTTCTATATTTGAATGATCTGTCAAATATTGACATTCAAGGAACTTTTACACTATTTGCTGACGACACTACCCTCCTTTGGCGGAAAAATACTGAAGTTTTAAAGAAGCGGGTATACCCGACTTAGGCCTAGTGAAAGAATGGTGTGACTCTAACTTCGTTATGTTTCAATCTTTCAAAACAAACCTCCTCACATTCAAATTTGACTTTCAGGAATTGTATCTTGAAACACAACTCATCGGAAATAAAACATCATGCAAGTTCCTGGGACTATACATTGACAATAAATTGAGGTTTCAAGAGCATGTAATTGCATTAACAAAAAACTTGCCTCTGGTTGTTATGTGATCAGAACTGTGGCAAGAGAACTTAACTTGGAGATAGAAACGGCCTATTTTTCTTTAATAGAGTCTCATCTACGATGGAATAGCTTTTGGGGATTTGCTAGTCAGCAGCTCTTCAATTCGGTCTTTATTATTCAAAAAAGAGCTATTAGGTACATGTGCTATACTAAGTCAAGGGAACATTGCAAACCCCTTTTTATTAAGCACAAAATTCTAACATTGACGAGCTTATTTATATTGGAGACTGTATGTCTTATCCATAAAGCCAACAGAAACCCAGTTATTCCTGAACACGGTTATAACACAAGACAAAATAGAAACATTCCGGTTCCAATCCCCAAGTCATCCCTGACAAAAATTCAATTATTTATGAGGGCATAAAAATGTTCAATCATTTACCTTCACAAGCAAAAACTATCAAATCCTTACCGTCATTTCGGAAGGAAGTTAAATTCATGCTCCTTGAGAAGGCCTACTACAACATGCAGGAATATTTTGAGGATCAATTGTTATGAGAAGACATTGCAACATTTTAATATCCCTGTAGTATTATCAACCTTAGCAGCATTTTATATCTACATTATTATTATATTTTTCTATTAGTTATACAACTGTACTTTTTGTATTTTTAATTATAGTTTATGTACTTTTTATTCTACCAATTAAGCTTTGTCTATGAGATTTTATATATCTTCGACAATAAAGTATACTTTGATTGATTGATTGATTGATTGTTCATTAAGAATATCGATTCCAGAACAGATTTCATTAGCAATTTTACTTATTGCATACATCGGTGATTTTAAAAGTATGTTGGTGTTAGGTTTAGGTATGTGAAAGGAAGTTTTGTATCTACAATTGCTACGAGGGACTTGAAAGTTGATTTGTGCCAATAAATCAGGGCAGTCTGTTAGATTATTTATTAATTTGTAGAGGAATAAGCAAGCACAGTACGATCTACGATTTTCTAGTGATAAACATGAAAATCTATTGAGTAGTAAATTGTTGTCGTAACCTTGAGGGGGTAGGTCCCATCCAGCTTGAAGGACACATATTTCATGAAGAATGTTTGAACTGATTCAAGTTGATCAATATGACATTTGTATAAGGGGGACCATATCAGGGAGCAGTATTCCAACCTAGATTTCACGAATGCATTATAAAGGGCCATGAAGCAGTCCTTGTTTTGAAAGTCTTTGCACGTACGGAAGATCAGTCCGGTCATTCTCTTAGCGGCAGACGATGTTTTGTTGTAATGTTAGGAAAAGTTAAGTTTGGGGTCGAATTCGACACCAAGGTCCTTCATTTGTTGGCAGCACTCTAATGTGATATTGTTGATAGAGTAAGTAAACTCAATTGGCGACTTTTTTGAGGAGTATGTATTGGATTTGCATTTTTTAATATTGACAGGGAGTTTATTTTCGATACACCAAAGGTGGAGGTTTTGGACATCATTTTGTAATATATGGCAGTCATTAATTGATTCAATTCTTCTGAACAATTTTAAGTCATCTGCGAATAGCAGCAAATTGCTTGAGATGTTGTTTCCAAAATCATTGATGAAGATAGAAAATAATAGGGGGGCTAGGTTGCTACCTTGTGGGGCTCCGCTTGAGGCTTTGAAATGGTGGGATTCGTGACCTCTAAATTCCACAAATAGTATACGATTTTGTAAGTAAGATTGAAATAAATTAATTAGATTTGTGTTGAAACCATATAGGTTGAGTTTGCTCAAGATTATTTGATGATCAAGTTTGTCAAATGCCTTTGAGAAATCAGTGTAGATGGTGTCCATTTGAGAGTGATTATCGAGGGCGTTACTCACTGATTGGGTGAAACACATAAGGTTCGTGACGGTAGATCGTTTGCTCATGAAACCGTGTTGCTCGAGAGTAATTATGTTCTTTAGGTTGGGGTATATAATGTGGTGAAGACACATCTCAAAGCCCTTTGCAAAATTGGATAGCAGCGTGATTGAAGACAAGACTGAAACCAGACACAGAACCAGAGGACTTTAGAAAAATCTTGGAACCAAATTGTCCCGGGGTAAAATGCAAAGTGCATCAATCCAAGAGGCCCGAAATATATGTTTCAATGAAGGTTACCGTGAATAAAGAATAATTAAAAAGTGCATGGAAGAAGGAAATATGGCCAAATGAGGCAATTGTGTCAAAAATTTTATCCAGAAAGAGGATGCCAGCAGAAATAATGGATCCTCCAACACAGATGTAACCCTAAACACAGAAAAAAACCGAGAATCCACGGCTAAACAATCCATGGCAAAAGGAAAAACCAAACAGCTGAAAAATTTCTTATACCACCAAAATGTCCAATCTTTGGGAAACAGCTACATGGTTCAAAAAGAATTAGAATATTTTAAGTGTCCCATTGTCTGTATCACAGAACATTGGCAAGATGATACTAAATTACAGTGCTTTAAATTTTTAAATATGAACTTGATATCAAACTACTGCCGAACAGGGGGACAACATGGAGGTTCAGTGATTTACACTTCAAATAAAATTCACAGCCAACCAATCCAGTGCATGAACGATTTAGCAGGAAGTTCCACTTGTGAATGTTCCAGTGCAGAGTGCAAATTAGACAACTTTAAGTTTATTGTGGTATGTATCTATAGATCACCATCTTTGAAGTATTTATAAATAAATTTAAATTACTGCTTGAAATCTTGCATGAAAAAAACTTGATTTACTTTATAGCTGGCGATTTCAATGTAGATACACTGGCCCCAAATAAAATTGAATGCAAGGTTTTCAGGAATGTACTAGCAACATTCAATGCTTCATTGACTATAGCTGTCCCACAAAAACAACTGGGAACAGCAAATCTTGTCTCGACAACATAATCACAAATTTCAGTGGAGAAACAGTCGGCAAAACTGTCAATATGGGCTTTTCAGATCACTCAGCTCAGCTACTCCTATGCTAACTAGAAAATGCATCTCAATTTCCCTCCTCGAGAAGGAGAGTGTATAATAGTATTTACATTTCTAATTTCTGCAAATAACCACAGAAAGAGAACAGGTTTGAGGTATATAATGCAAAAAATGTAAACGAAGCTATGGAAATTTTCACTAACATCTTTAGATACTATTTCACGTGAATTTCCAGAAGTCCGGTCCAAAAAAACAACTCATTCCTCTCTCTTTAACTCACCTAAAATAACACAAATGAAAGAACAGTTAGTGCTATTACAAAATTCATCGAAAAATTATCTAGAATACAAACCAGCATATAATTTATATGAAATCCAATATAATATTCTTCTCTGGGAAGCAAAAAAGGAGCACTATAGAAAACAATCATGAAGTCAGACAATAAAACAAAGACAATATGGCATGTTGTAAAAGAAGTGACGGGGCCTAGCCGAATCCAATCAATCTCAACAGAAAATCTACTCGAAACAGCAAATAATTTCAATGAATATTTCACAAGCTGCCCCCTCAAATTTCTATCAATGCAGCAGTACACAGAAAAGTCCAGAAATTTTGAGAGATTAATAAAATATCATAACTATACCCTATTCTTAAAGCCGGTAACAGAGGCCGAGTTCATTTCCATCATAAATAGCATGAAAAACAAAAGTAGCACTGACATAGATGACATTCGCACTGCATTACTTAAAACATGTGTCCTAGAAGTAGCAGGCATCTTGACTTTCCTAATAAACATGTCTTTTGAAGAGGGAACTTTCCCAGATGAATTAAAAATGGCTGTAATTAAACCTATACACAAAAAAGGCAATTTGACTGATATAGGAAACTTTAGACCCATAAGCCTTTTAACATGTTTTTCAAAAATATTTGAAATAGCAATGTCCCGAAGGATAGTGCCTTCTTTGAAAACTTCGATATGTTCTCTGTACATCAACACGGATATCTAAAAAATTCGATCAGTGGAAACTGCGTTAATTCACTTCAGCAGCATAGTCCTAGGAGCTTTGAAGACTTGTCGTGTGGTGTCTTTTTAGACCTATCAAAGCCCTTTGACTGCATTGACCATAATTTACTTCTATATAAACTCTACAAATATGGAGTTCGTGGAAATGGATACTACTGGTTAGAGTCGTATTTGAGAGGAAGGAAACAACTGGTTGAACTCAGACATGAACATGGTACGGTGAGGTCAGAGGTTTTGGAGACATCTGTTGGAGTACCACAGGAAAGCATTCTTGGACCCATACTCTTCATCATTTTTATAAAGGATTTACAGAATACAGTGTCTGAGAAGTCCACAACTCACTTAGTGAATTATGCAGATGACTCAAACTTTTTAGTAACGGGCTCAGATTTTAAAGTTATTTTGGAACTCGGAAGTCAAATGCTAGACAGAGCAAAAACATATTTTGAAGAAAACAGGCTTGTTCTGAACAAAGACAAAACGAAGTGTATATTATTCAAGGTAAATAACAGTATTGAAACCCCCAACACAATCACCCTCAGTGGAAACAAATTAGATTGCGAATCCTCAGTAAAATTTTTAGGAGTCCACATAAATGAAACAATGAACTGGGCAGATCACATACACAATCTGTGCAACAGATTGTCATCAACAATTTATACTCTCAGAGTTCTGAAAAAACATTTGGATTATGATGCGCTTATAACGGTTTACTACTGAAATTTCTACTCAGCAATTAAGTTTGGAATAACTATTTGGGGCTCTAGTCCCGATTCAAATAGAATCTTTATTTGTCAAAAA
Source organism: Gonioctena quinquepunctata (assembly GCA_018342105.1). Lineage (NCBI taxonomy): Eukaryota > Metazoa > Arthropoda > Insecta > Coleoptera > Chrysomelidae > Gonioctena > Gonioctena quinquepunctata. The sequence goes on from JAFIRS010001587.1 coordinate 150,082, forward strand.
AAAAGCAATAAAACTAGATTGTGACATGAAAAGGACAAACTCATGCAGAGGAGTTTTAAGGTCCAATAAATAAAACGGTACCGGGAATATATATATATATATACATATATACATATAATATATATATATATATATATATACATATAATATATATATATATATATATGAATGTATAAAATGTTTAACTAAACAGCCCAAGTGATTCAAGGATTTTAAGAAAACTCACACCTACGAAACCAGATATAAAGACGATTTTGTTTATCCATTGCACAAAAAATCTCTCTATGAAAAGAACACACACTATAAGGCTATAAAGTTCTACAATAAACTTCCGCTTGAAGTAAAGTGCACTGAAGGTACTGGTGCCTTCCTGAAATCTTGCAAGAAATTTTTATGCAACCTATAGCCATATTCGATAGAAGAATTTCTCAGGTGACGCTCATGCTGTCTTTCGGTACACTCACCTCCAGTTATTTCTATTGTTTTTGTGTCAGTGATATTGTATTGACTTTGTTTTCATTTTTACAAACATGAATTATTTTTATAAAAGTTGTATTTACATGTATTGTCATTGATACCTCAAATCGAATCCCGAACCTGAACTTCACAAATCATATGATCACTCCATACTACCAAAAACACTCTGTAAACTCTAATTTTGATAATGTTAATATTTTAAACACTCTTTATACACCAAAAAAAAAAAGGCTAAAGGTAATTTTAACCAATTCTCCTAATAAATCTCAGAAATAGTTATGACTGGTCACAATGCTCTCCCAAATATCTGTCTTCCATTGAATGTGATTTAGATCCAGGAGGAGATGGTAATGCAAATATTCTTAATAATATCTCTGTTGAAACAAGTAATGATATAATCCTAGCAGGACGTACTGCTGTCATTGACAACTCGCATGTTCAGGGGGTAAGTAAGGCAATAGTTACGAACTCAGATACTCTTAACATCTTCTACATTAACATACAGTGCATAAGAAATAAAATAAATATACTTGAACTATTTTTACATAAGCACAACATACACATTCTTGCACTCACTGAGACTTGGCTTCAAAAAGATGAAACTGTAATCTTATCCGACTTTCAAATGATCTCAAACAACAAAATCTCATGCACATGGAGGTGTAAGCATTTTCGCCAGAAATGATATACGCCTCAAACCTATAAATGTTGAAGATCTGTGTACTGATATCGATGCCGAATTTGCATGTTGTCGGCTTGTAAAAAATGGTACTGTTATTGTCTCTACTTACCGTTCTCCAAATGGCAACAGTGAACTATATTTAAATAAATTAGAAGCACTTCTAGAGGAAAAGCTTAGTAATAACTCTAAAGTTATTGTAGTAGGTGATTTTAATTTCAATTTTAAAACTAATGATAACCCAGTTAGGGACTGTAGAAACATATTTTCATCCTATGATCTGGCTGAACAGGTCTTCACTGACACCAGAGTCACTGAGACCAGTAGTACTAGAGTAGACAATTTATTCACTAACTTAAATACAAGTACTTTTATTTTAAAGGTAGTGGAACCTTTTATGTCAGATCATAAGGGCATAATTCTAAAAGTCAATCATTCAGTAAAAGCTGTAAATAGTAGATTTGTCTGTCGTCCTATGACTAGAAAAGCTATTGACAACTTTAAAACCGAAGTTCTTCAAACAAATTGGAAATTGTGCCATATTAACATTGAGGATCAGGCCCAAACTATCACAAATACTCTATCAGACATTTATTTACGCAATTTTCCTGAGAAAGAAATAAGTGTAGGAGGGAACAGCCACATCACGAATATTGCAAACACCCAGAAATTTAAATATCTTAAATCCAAACTTGATGCAGCACAGACAATGTTTAACGTTACCAAATCTAAAGCTAGTTTTGAACTATTGAGATTTTTAAGAAAAGAGAATCATGCCATAACCAACATGGAAAAAGTAAAACTCAATAACAAATCTATATCCGAGTCAGATAATATCCAAAAAACTGCTTGGAATATCATAAAAGCCAGCCTAGGCAGAAATAAGAACCGAAACAAGGCACTTTCTTCTGATAATTGCATTTCTGCAGACAAATTTGCACAATTTTTCCAAGATGTTATACAAAATCTAATTGAGAACTCTCAAACTGCAGACAACATAACTATGAATTTTGATGACTTCACCAAGAAAATTAATATAAATCATAAATCACTCTATTTACATCCAACAGATGCACAAGAGGTTCGAAGCATTATTGTAAATCTTAGGAACTCTTAAGTCAAAGGATTGTTTTGGTCTGAATGCCATTTTGTGAAAAACAGTTGTTGATACACTAGATCAACCAATTGCAGACCTCATAAACCTCTGCATGAATGATGGTGTTTTTCCGAATATATTCAAAATATCGAGGGTATCGCCAGTTTATAAAAAGGGAGATGCCAACTTACTAGAGAATTACAGACCCATCTCCATCATACCCCTAATAGGCAAGATCCTAGAAATTATACTAAAGATGAGGATTTTAAACTTCTTTGAAAAAAATAACATTTTTTGTGCTAATCAGTTTTGGATACAGAACTGGAAAATCCACTATCGAAACAAACTGTGAACTTTGTCACACTATACTGGATGGTTTTGACAACAATCAACCAGCCACGCTCGATTTTATGACCTCACGAGAGCTTTCAATACAGTTCGACATGATTATCTACTGGTGAAACTCGAAAGATATGGCATAAGAGGTACCCCACTAGATCTCATCTCCTCATATCTAAACAATAGGACTCATTATGTTGAATATGGCGGTAAAAGCTCTGATGCCCATACTGTGCCATATGGCGTTCCACAGGGCTCTGTACTTGGACCCTTGTTTTTTATCATTTATTTCAACGATTTGCCAATTAATCTAGGCCAAACCGTTAAACCTGTATTTTATGCTGATGATGCCACCTACTTAGTTACAGGCAATAATAACCAAGAATCTCTCACTTCTCTAGATCAGTCTGAGGCCATATCTAAAGACTGGTTTACTATAAATTGTCTTACTCTTAATAAGACAAAAACTCAAAACATATGTTTTTCCACAACACTCCGTCACAGCGAACCAGTTAAACTCTTAGGTGTGTACCTGGACTCAAAGTTGGATTTTAGTTTTCATACCGAAGATATGTGCAAGCGCCTAGCAAAAGCCACATTCGGAATGAGACAATTAAGGTCTCAGTTAGACGTTCAACATTTAAGGATGGCTTATTTCTCACTGTTCCACAGTATACTTACTTACAGCTTAATAGCTTGGGAAACTGCAGGAACAAAGAAAGAGTATTTGTAGCACAAAAAAAGTAATACGTATGAGCTTCAGTAGCTCTCGCTTCTCATTGCAAGCCACTATTCAAAAAACTAAATATTCTTCCATTACCATGCTGCTATATCAAGGAGTGCCTTTTAAGCTAAGCTTTATAATGCATTACCACATAGCTACAAAGGGCTGGCACAATAATATACATACACATTCAACTAGAAACAGTAATAATATTTGCATACCTCTTTGTAGGATTAAGAAAACCCAAGATTCCTACATATTAGAGCTAAGCTTTATAATGCATTACCACATAGCTACAAAGGGCTAACCTACAATAACTATAAGAAAAACGTTCACGATATGCTAATGAAGCATTGCTTCTATACAGCTGAGGAGTTCCTCCTGCACATGCCCTCCTGTGCATGCGAGTTAAATATGACCTTTTGATTTTATTTTCTGTTTTTTTATTTTCTTTATCTCATGCACATACCTATGTACCTTGTATTTTGTATCTTAATTTTAAATAAGTATTATGTACCTGACGATTGTGTTTTTATTTTTATTTTTTATGAATAAACTATCTATCTATCTATCTATATATATATATATATATATATAAATATATATATATATATATATATATATATATAGAATACACTTTGTATATGTTGTATGTATACTTTTACTCTACTGAAATAAATTTCTTTCTCTCTCTCTCTCTAATTTTAATGTAGATTGCATGATGATCCGATAAGTATTAATCTTTTACTTCAGCAGTATAGCTACCATCAAAATTAATAAACAAAATATCTACACATTTTGAAGTTGGCGTTATTCGAGTTGGCATTGAGATAGTTGTTTTCAAGTTGAAGCATGCAATGCAATCTTTAAAGAGGGTCAGCTTCACATTACCAACTATACAACATTTCATACTCATCAAAACTCAAACATACCGACACTAAACGTCAAATTAAATAATACTACCATTGATTTATTAACATATGTCAAATTTCTAGGAGTGTTCTTTGATTCCACCCTGTCCTTTAGAACTCACTGTAATAAACTATGTAAAGTTCTGAATTCTAAATGTTATCAATTGAGAAACCTAAAAAGTACAGTAAGTTTGGACCATCTCCTAAAATTCTACCACGCTGAAATTCACTCCAGAATTTCTTATGGAATTATTCTATGGGGAAACACTCCAGCTGCACATAGTGTCTTCCTATGTCAGAAGCGTATCTTAAGATGTCTCGTAGGCTGTCCACCAGACCACTCATGTCGAAACATTTTTAAAGAACATAAAATATTAACAGTCAGTAGCATATTAATTCTTGAACTGTTGACATATGTACATTGTAATCAAAATACCTACAAAAGGAACTGTGACAAGCATACTCATGATACTAGGAAAAAAGAGAACTTTCAGGTACCTTTCAGGCACCTGGAACTATCCAAAAAATCACCGAATACTTTTGGTTTGTACTTGTACAATTTACTTCCACAGAAGTTGAAAGTTCAAATATTTTAAACGAAAACTAAAAAAATGTTCTTGTTGATCTATGTCCTTATACAACACAAGAATTCAGTAGCAATTTAGCTTTAATTTAGTTATACAACATTTAACAGATTATCATATAGAGTTTTATTTGAATGTTTGTATGTTTCTATGACTTATAATATTTGTAAGTGTTAGACCTTTTTTACTGCTTTTGTTGACTTTTCACTGCTTTTATTGACTTGTCCTATATCACATGTGATCTTACAGGATGAATAAACTATTGTATTGTATTGTACATTATTTGTCAAGATATCTATGTTCAAATCACCACTAATGGTACAAAGGACAAACTAACAGGCGAGCCACCAGCCGAGATTAAGAATTCAACTTGCTGTGTGACACTTACGATTCTTCTTTCAAGCAATATGAAGAGATAGGCCCCAGAATGGATTTTGATCATACCAAAACCATTGCCTATGAAAAAACACTGCGAGCAAGAGTCATTCGTGCAGCGCTTGCGATCGAAAAATGCACAACCTGCCTCAAATGATGGACGCAGACTACCCAATACTTGAAAACTTCTACTTTCCCGCCTTCCGCCAAACCAGGCAGGGCTTCGCTCAATTGAATTCACCTAGGATACATACTGTACATCCAGTCTCGGATCCTCAGTTCTCTTGAAGGAGTAGACAGATTGAAACCATAGAGCGAACTAGTGTCGAGACCTGGGGAGTAGGCAGATTGGGACCGCCGGGTCGAGTCACAAAATCCTGAACTCTACCTAAGTGACTACAACTGAGGACTAGGCAGTTGAGACCTCGGTGGGAAATCATTTTCTTTTCTAAATGACAATACCTAAGGAGCAGGCAGATTGAAACCTCAGGGAAAATCACATTCCTACCTAAGTGACTATAACCTAGGAGTGGCAGATTTAGACCTTGGTTGGAAATCACTTCCCTCTTTTACTCCAATCAACAATTAATATTCTTTCTCATCTCATGATCTGATGCTTTCTAGCTTCATTATGCTATTTATAAAGTCATAATGCTTCTGTTTACAAACGTCTTATGAGGTCAATAAAACACTAGTGTCTTATGACCTCATAATAAACAAACCATTTGTCATAGAAATATATCATAACTGATTTGTTTGAAAATATGAACAGGATGTTCATAAAATCAGATGTGGAATCATCTGCAAATGAAAGATAAACCTGTTCATATTTTCAAACAAATCAGTCTACATACCCCATGACAAGTTTTAATATCAAAACACACTAATTTCAAAGTCTCTCAAAAAGATATGTTTCTAACTTTATTCCATCTTTGCAAAGTGAGATTTCTTCTAGAAAATGTGTTTTCCATTTCTTCCGGTCTTCCTGATGATGGTGGAAGCGTGAAATAGATTTTCGTCGACAAAAATTTATTGAAGACCTAGTGAATGCGATGCCTCTCTTGCGTCAATGTTACAAATGATTTCTGGTGAGTACTCTTTTTTGGAAAACATTCTTCTTGGCCTCATTTATCTATATGAGTTCTTAGTTAAGACTGGAATAGAAAATCAAATAACTATCTGAATAAAAATAAAAATTTTAGTTTTTTTTTTGAGTTAGGGTCCTTTTAGAATATCTATCAGATGTAGTTCAATGTCCAGCGTGGCTTTAGCCGCATAAGTAGTTGTTTTCTGTTAGACATTCACATAAAATTACTTCATTTTTATCATGGATTTTCTCAATTCACAGAAAAATATTTCTATTCAATATTCAATTGAGAATGTTTCCCTTTTCGACATGACTACCCCCCCAAGAGGTTATCTTGAACAGTGGAAGATAGAGACTAACGTTTATCTTTCAGTCGCAGATGATTCCACATCTGATTTTATGAACATCCTGTTTATATTTTCAAAGAAATCAGTCTATTATACCCCATGGCAGGTTTTAATGTCAAAAAACACTAATTTCAAAGTGTATCTCCAAAAGAAATGTTTTAACTTTTTTCCATCTTTGCAAAGTGAGATTGCTTCTAGAAAATGTGTTTTCCATTTCTTCCAGTCTTCCTGATGATTGTGGAAGAGTGAAATTGATTTTCATCGACAAAAATGTATTAAAGAACTAGTGAATGTGATGCCTCTCTTGCGTCAATGTTACAAATGATTTCTGGTGAGTACTTTTTTTTGGAAAACATTCTTCATCTATATGTGTTCTTAGTTAAGACTGGAATAGAAAATCAAATAACTATCTGAATGAAAATACAAATTTTCAATTTAAGATTTTTTTTGAGATAGGGTCCTTTCAGAATATTTATCATATGTAGTTAGTTCAATGTCCAGTGTGGCTTTAGCCGGGGAAGTAGTTGTTTCTGTTGGACATTCACAAAAAATAACTACATTTTCATCGTGGATTTTTCAATTTACAGAAAAATCTTTGTATTCAATATTCAATTGAGAATGTTTCCCTTTTCAACATGTCATAACCATCTCAAACAACAAATTTTATAAATTTTCAGCAACTGTTATAAAAATCAAATAAGCCCTCAATTTAGGAAAAGTCTTTGTGTTTATAACATACCAGCTGTGGATAAAATGTTGTATTGCATTTCATGTCTTATTAACATATAAAACATTCATACAATAAATAACTAAGCAAAAAAAGTCGTCTCCACAGATTTGGTTTATTAATCGAAAATCGATATACGTTTTGGGAGTATATACTCCCATCTTCAGTATCATAATACAAAAACTAGAATTAAAAGTTATTATCAACAAAAGGTTATGAGGTTATACAAACAATTTGCTTACCAACAATGTGGACCCCGATTCAAATCATTATGGAGGAAACATACGCAAGTTCCTGTTGTTTTAACTTGGGTATGGAGCCCCAGAAGCTCAAAGATAACATAATGTTGGAAACACCAGATTAGATTAGTAAAGGGCTTATGGGCTAGGAGCCACTTCACTGCGACCTTTGCAGATCTATTGTGTATGCCCTCATGTTATGTTACTAGACTCCATAGACCAGACCTTGAGTCCTCCATATATTGGGGGGTTGTGGTTTTTCCTCCCCTATCGTTGAAAACCTTAGCCTTGTAAGGCCTTCACAGTAGCACAGTATGTGCGCTGAGGTTTCCTCCTCCTCCTGGCAGAACCTACATATGGTTGTGTCTGCCAGCCCGATGTTATTCATGTGTTTGTTGAATCTACAGTGCCCTTCAGGTTGATCTCCTATTCTAGCTTAGCAGGTACTCTGTGAATTTTGGCGATGGTCCCTTGATGAACTCTTTGGCCTGTTTCATGCCCGGCGCCTTGTTCCACCATGCTTGAGATTGCTCTTTCAACCAATTATTGGTTTGTGTTGTTCGCAACGCTTTCGCTGTACCACAAAAAGGTCCTTCTCGGACTAGTGAATCTGCCTCTTCGTTGCCCTTGTAGCCTGGCACCCAAGCCAGAGATAGTATGTTTTGTCCGCCCACCCTTTGCAGGGCTTCCAAGCAGTCCCAGACAACTTTGGAGTTAACTTGCATGGAGCTGATTGCTTTAATAGCCGCTTGGCTGTCAGAGTATATGGCAATGGTCTTTTCCTTAAACTCTTGCCTCAGTAACTCCTCCGCGCAGTGGTATAATGCTGCAACTTCTGCCTGGAATTCATCACATGTTTGCCTAGGCTCTGTCTTTGGCTTGGCTAAATATATTCCTGCTCCTACACCTTCTTTGGTTTTTGAGCCATCTGTGTAGCAGGCAATTTGAGCATTAATTGGAGGTCCTCCCTTCCATGCCTCTCTGTCTGCTATGACTGTTTTGAAGTTTTTTTCGAAGCTATACTTGGGAAGCATCTCGTCCATTGGCATTCCCATTATGGGGTCGGTTTCCAACTCTTTGCATAGATTGTTATACACTTTGCCGCCGTGCAGTCTTAGCCTTCGAATTGCCCCAGCCTGCTGAGTCTTTGGCCACCATGTCACTGAACCTTATGCTATCATGGGTCTGATGACCCTGCTATATAGCCAGATTATCATTTTAGGTTGTAGCCCCCAGTTTTTTCCACACATTCTTTTGCATAGGTTGAGGGCTACCCTGCTTTTTTGAATAATTTTTTGTAGGTGTTGATTCCATGTCAGCTTGTGGTCAAAGATGACTCCCAAGTATTTTGCCTCTTGTGTAATTGGAATTTCTACCCCGTTCAGAACTGGTGGCTTGAGTCCTCGCAGTGGTCTCTTTTTTGTAAAAGCAACTACTGTGGTTTTTGAGGGTTTACCGTTAGTTCCTCCTCCTGACACCACTTATTTAAGTTTAGAGCATTCTGCATATGCTCCGAAACGGTTCCTGCAAATTTGCCTTTTGCAATAATTGCAAGATCATCAGCATATCCTAAGCAATGCATGCCTTTGGATGTTAGCCTACCTAGTAGATTATCTACTAGGATAGCATCCCCTACCTGTTCTAGCTGTGACTGTGGTTTTACCTATGGTTGATATGATTACCCTTTTCACCAAACTGGTGTTTACCCATTGACATAGTAGGGATGGGACCCCTTTATTTTTTAGAGCTTTGGTGATTGACTTTGTAGATGCATTGTTGAATGCACCCTCGATATCGACGAAGGTTGTGATGGCTATCTCTTTGTCCTCGAGGGACTTTGATAGTAGCCTGTTGAGGTCATCTAGTGCCTGGCTGATACGAGTATTGGCTTGGTTGAGAGGGTTTGTTAATAATACCTTGTCTCTTATGTATCTGTCTATTAGTCTCTTCAGAGTTTTCAGCAGGAAGGACATTAGATATTTGGTTACGTTGTTATCTTTGAGCTTCTGGGGCTCCATACCCAAGTTAAAACACCTATAACAGGAACTTTTGTATTTTAATGGTAAGCAAATTGTTTGTATAACCTCATAACCTTTTGTTGATAATAACATTTAATTTTCTAGTTTTTGTATTATGATACTGAAGATGGGAGTATATACTCCCAAAACATGTATATCGATTTTCGATTAATAAACCAAATCTGTGGAGACGACGTTAACCTTTTTTGGTAAATTATTCTACACCACTTTGAGCATGGACTATTTCACTTAAATTAATAAATATTATCTAACCAAACATTGAATATATTAAAGGGTTTCTTAAATAAGAATATATTGTTTTCAAGATTCATGGAGTAGTTTAGTTATTATTCTTTCTCAGAAACCAAACTGCTGAACATATTTGGGTTTACATGATCGTCTATATTTTTATTGTTTTCTACTATATTCTTCGAAACCCCTTCATTCTCAATTGAAAAATTAGTATGAAATTGAAATGGGATAGAGAAAGAACAGCATATTTTAATTTGTTGAAAATATAACAGGATGTTCATGAAATCAGATGATAAACTTTAGTCACTATCTTCCATCTCAAGATAACCTCTTTTTTATCAATATCCAATTGAGAATGTTTCCCTTTTCAGCATATTTTAATTCTAAATTCGTGAATATATATCAAGTCATACCTAATGTACAAATAATCATATAATCTTAAGTACACAATGTATTGAATAGTTGCTAAAGTTATCAAGTATATTAGGGTTGTTGTTAAGAGATATTGTGTATTTCTCAGGAATAAGACCAATATACAAGGTTGCAGTTTTCCTGAGGATTTTAGCTATATTTCGGATATAGAAGGGGAATTATATAGCACCCGGCAATAATAACGTGACATCTCAAAAACGTCCAGATTCAAAACGGCAAATCAAAATAAGTTATATAACTCAATTCCTAACTAATAAAGGTACATGTTTCACTAATTGCCCTTTCAAAACTATTTGAACTTTGATTTCACAATGTAAGTAAACTTTACTTTTGGTCTACTGTAAAATGAGGTTTCTTGAGTTGTGACATTATTCTCGCAGGGAGCGATATGTTACTGATACATATTTTCACCATTATCTTCAGAACTAGAAATCACTAAATTTTGAAAAAAATAAATTATAATACCACCAACCTTTTCAAGTGAAATCATATATACAATTGAAAATAACCTACCAACCTCCATACTTTTCGAGTTCTAACTGTGAAGAAATATGAAGGTCAGTAAGCTTCATTAGTATGCAAAATCTCAACTTTTTAGGTCCAACAGTCTCTGAAAAAAATATTTCTTTCTTTCGAGAATTCATCTTTTGAAGAATACATCTTACTACAATCTACCTTCTTACTTCCAAATCATTATATATTCGGAAAAGAGATATTTTCTTTCCTTTCACATCAATATAAAATATATAAAAATAATTAATTTTCCAGACTTTCATGTATATATTTTTGTTCTCAGAGAATTGTATCATTGAAGTGAATTGAAATTGTCAGTGCTGAAAAACTAGTGAAATACCTTTATGCATAATTTCTGCTTGTGAGAAAATGTACAAGCTAATGTATTTGAGTACATTTTGGCTTGGTTAAAAATACTTAAATAAAATTTTCAAAAAAGATTTGTGCTTGAGACCAAAATATCATGAACTTGACCTATTTATGAGTAACATTAAGTGATAAAGAAAACTTACCATTCAGAACTTCTGTGATAGTAGTAACCTTCAATGGTAGCTTTCGATTTTTGAAAACATATGTAATAAAACCCCGCAAACGATGCTCCGCTAATGTCTTTGATGGTATGATCAGGAACCAAAAAATGCTCTTTCCACCTCATAAAAACGTAATCCGTATCGGCTAAGGCTTTATAGTCAAAGGTATCAGAATTGAAAGTTTTGGCATACTGATTGAATAAAGAAAACTTGCTCTGAAAAAAAAAACTAGATCAGGCACAGGATAAATATATAAACACAATCATAAAATTAACCTTAATACTTCATAACTAGCAAAAAAATTTACAATAAGTATATTTATATTTTATCATTTGCAAAATGCCTGTGTGGATTAATTTCCTTCTTACTTTTCATACTCGTTAATACATATAGTGTGTTAGTATAATTTTTCATAAAGCCCCAAATTCTATTATCATGAACCATACCGAACTAATGGAAAATTTTTAAAATATTTTACAAATCCAGAGGTTTTGAGCTCAACAATATTTCAAATGACCTAACATTTCACGCACAAGACACCAGAGTCTAAAGAAATAATAGAAGGAAGGATTCAAGTCCAGAAATAAATCTCAAATACGTTGGTTCTTCACAAATACCTCGAATAATATAGAATTTTATGAAAATTCCAATGAACAGACACAAAAATGAAACAAAAAGATTTCCAGAAAATTACACATAAGTTCAAAGGTTTTTGTGAAGGTTTCGATCTGATAAACATTATTTTACTCACCCCTTCAAATATGCGTGCATTAATAATTTTATTTGTAAACACACCACATTCCTTAAAAATTGCTCTTCAGTAAAAAAGATAATGTGTTTAAGACAAAAGCATTCTTATTGAAAATTGTTCATTATTATAAATTTCTCAGTTCAGCAAAATATATTTGAAGGAGGAAAAGGATTATTTTTTAGCAACTTTCTGCAGTAACTTTACTAACCTTTTCAGTGGGGGTACTGGATATCTAGGTAAAATAATTTGTGATCGTACAACGGGAACCGGATAAATACACCTTTTAGTGTGTTAACTGCGGGTACCGGTCGATTACGCGATTCTTAATGTATTTTGTGTTGCCTATAAATGGTAGTTTGTTTCTGGCCAAGACGTTTAGAAAATGTTTCAAAACTCGTGTGCTTCACTGCGGGAACCGTATGAATCAGCATTTTGTTTATCAGACACGAACTCCGAGGCATTGTTTTCCGAATTTATGTATTCTTCCATTCGATCGGCTTGCTGCAACAATAACGTTTAGATGTGACCTGATCCTGCAACTATTTTGGTTTTCAGGAAAATAAGTAAGTGTATCTTGAACTTATTATTTTTGTTGTTACATATTTTTATATAATAAAATAAGTGCCCAGTTGAACTAGTGAAGAATCAAATGCAGGTTAGATAATTTTCACTAACCTAACATCGAAAAACATGGCTTGCGAAAATAAATACTTAATCGAACAAAAACTTCAAGATCTTTTAATGAAAAGTGATGATGAATTTGAGCTAAGTGGATCTAATGAATTGAGTGTATATTTCCTTCGGAAACAGTGAATTCCAAGTATTTCATTGTAGTGAATTTGGCTTATTTTTATCATAGTTATATATTTGTTATCAAAGTGAAATATATTTCTTATATATTCTTGAGTGTAAATTTCACTTGGAAATTAAGGAATTTAATTTTAAGAAATTTTTATTGATTGTAACGTCCACTTATTGACAAGCCAAAAGGTTGTTTCGATCCCTAAAAATTTCGGGGAATTTACTGTTTCCGTATTTCCAAATTGAGTATAGTAGTAATTTTCTTCTATTCATGACGAAAATAGCAGCCAGTCAAGATAATAGCAGCCAGTCAAATAATAGTCGCCCCTAGATAATTGTAAGTACGGCTCTGGATAAATATATCGTTTCACTGCGGGAACCTTATAAGTACGCGAGATTATTCCTTCACCTAACTGCGGGAACCATGTTGATCAGCCCCAGCTCCCAAGAGCCGTATTGGAGACGAAGTTGCATAAAAAGCTATCCGCAGTGATAAAGTTAAGGATCATATATGTTTGGGCATTTCAATACGTATATACATATACAACATATATATACTCATAGAAACACAAACTCCATTATATATATATATATATATATATATATATATACATACTTTTCAAAGTTGGTATATATTTTAAAGTTGGTATGGTTTTGACAACCGCCCACTTTACTTAATTTCATAGTAGGAATCTATTCCAGTGCGAGTCAGTTGTTGCGGTTGTATTATTTGTCTTTTCATTTGTAATTGTTGGTTATGTGTATGTTTTGAACGGCAGAAGTTTACGAAAACAATTAATTGCAAGATTGAGGCAAGATTAAAATTTGAAAAAAAAACTAGGTGTAGGAAAAAAAAAATTTTTAAAATTCAGTTATTGGCAGGGTATTTACTGCTGTAGTATATGCAATGAAAAAAAAACTTCTACAATTGTTTTCTTTTAGTTTCTATTTTTTGCAATTTAGTTTCTATCTTCCGTAATTTTTGAGGTAGAATCGTGAAATTTGTAGGATCGTTAAATACACTAGAAATGTACTCACTGACCAAGAGGGTGCTCTAAGAGATATACACGCTGGGTGCTATGAGAAGTTAGACAGTAACAATTTGGGGATCCTGAAGACGAATCCAAAGGAATTTTGAGCCTATTTTGCTCCCTAGGCTAATATAATTTTCAGGAAAAATGGGTGGTTCCATCGCTGCTGGCGTGCAATGCATATCACGTAGGATGAACCCTTTTGTGCAGTGAGTTTATTTCATCCCTGGGGTTCATTGCCGCCCGAAGTTTATTGCCGCCCCGGAGTTTATTACCACCCAAGGAGTTTATCATCATTCTCGGAGGTTGTCGTCGTCCCCGGAGTTTTATTTCTGTATATTTCTTGATGATTCGCTTTCGTAAGTTCAATACTTTTTAGGTGTTCATATGTATTGATTCGAAATAGTTGTTAACACGGTAGAGACAGTTAACGAATACTGCCAATAAAATAACTCTCAACATGGCTTCTCGCCTTCTGGCAAGTTGATGGCTTTACAATATCACTGTTAGGCAAAAATGTTCTTAACAACATGGATATTTAATAGAAGATTAAAGAAATCAAATTTATTTTCCATTTAGCAATTCCATAGAAAATCCTAAACTTACATTTATTGGTTCCGATCGTACCTCCTTGATCGAAAACAAAGGGTCTTTTTTTTATTGCTTTATTTAAACGTCGGCTTATTTCTGCGACCAAGGCTAAACACCGACACCGACTTCCCTCAACCGGAAATTTTGCCGAATCCTCTGTTGTTTCAGGGTAGGGATCTTCAACAAGCACAACATCTATGAACTCGGGACCGCCATCTTAACGTCCCCTCCGAAGGATGGCATATCTATCGTCTTATATCATGCTCATTGATAAGGCACCCACAGCTGCGAATATGCTACTACGCTACAGTTGTTAGGGCATTTTACGGGCACCTTCTTTGTCAGGTGGTCACCCATTCAAGTACTAAACGCGCCCGACATTGGCTCAGATATCGATAAGACTCTCGTCAATCTGACCAGCCACCGGTGCCCATAAAACAAAGGGTCATTATCACTAAAAATAATAGCATTATTAAATCGGATGAGAAAACCTTCAACACTGGGGTCCCGCAAGGAAGTGTAACCGGACCAATTCTATTCATTATTTATGTAAATGATCTCAGTTCAAATATCAACTTAGAAAAATATAATCTCACTTGCTATGCAGACGATACAAATTTTTTGGTTCATGGCGAACATTTTCCAAATGTAATAAATAACCTAAAGACGTTACTTACACTCGCATCTGACTGGTTTCTCATGAACAAATTGACTCTGAATGAAAACAAAACAAATTTAATGCTCATCACCACAAATAGGCCGCAATTTGTAAAGCCCACAGAATTTAAAATGATTACAACCACCTTAGACATATCAGACAACGGGAAATTTCTGGGAATGCAAACTGATGACATTTTGTGTTGGGACCATCACGTTATGTATATCACCACCAAACTGAATTCGGCATGTTAAAGCTTGAAGATTATTGCAAACTATACGAATTATGTCACTATTAAAACTATATATCACGCAACTGTAGAATCTGTAATATGGTATGGTATAATTTTCTATGGGAATAGCAGGGATGCAAACACAGTTTTTACAGTTCAAAAAAGATCTCTATGGACTCTTTGGAGACTGAAAGTTTGCGATTCTTGTAGGGGGCAATTCAAAACTAGTAAAATTTTAACCATCTATGGAATATTCATAAAAAATGTTTATTATACCTTTTCAAAAACAAATCTCAGTTTGAACATCTAAAGCCGTGGTCTAAATACATACAAGGAATACTTTCTACAACTATCCTCAACATAAATTAGCATCTACTGAAAGAAGCGCTCTCTACAACTGTATAAAATTTTACAACAAACTACCCATTAACATAAGAACTATAGAAAAATTGTCTCTATTCAATATTTTTTTTATTACTTCTGGAAATTGAGCCATACTCAATCAATTATTATCTTTCTGCCAATCAATCTCAGTAATCTTAAATGTATGTGATGATGTTTCAGTTAATATTGCCTTATATTGTGTTATAATTATTTATGTAACTTCCTTGAAATAAAATTTTTTTTTATCTGATCAATTCGGCAAATATAAAACGTTAATATAGTAATTACAAATTTATTCATTAAGTTAACTTCCATGGGAGGTGCATTTAATTTCCATTTCTCTGTTTATAATAAACTGATGCTTTGCTAAATCGCTTTGTGGCTGTCTATGAAACCTTTAAAACGTACACTTTTCGACGTCCTGGATAATTACTCTCGATATGCGTGTTTGCTGACATTAAGCACTCGCCAATAATTACTGGTGCCTCTTTTTTGTATCCACATTGTGAAGTCGCAGTTCCCAGCAGAGTATCTCTACAACTTCTATGCGATCAACTGTGGTTCACTAGGTTGTTTAGTAGTTACAGATGAAGATTTAATGAATCGTGTACTCCACATGATCACAGCAATTTGACAAACTTCTCTCCCAAATTCTTTTCAATTGTTAAGATAATTTTTCCAGTATAAAATTGGAATTTATAACAATACCCAGACTTATCAGCTAGAACCCAAAACTTTTCGGCATGTACTGTCTCAAAGAAGATCGAGCCTTCAATTTCAACAAGTGTGAAGTTAGCAGCCACTTTCCAGAAGCCATTTATATATAAATAAAATACATTGAATATTGTATTGAACCATTGGTCATGAGATTCTCAGAACTATCGCATTGCACATGATATGGGATAATAATAATAATGACGTTTATTCAAGGAAAATTTTGATAACATTATTAAATTACATACACCTATTTACTTGAACAAACAATAGGAGCCCATTTAAGACCCTAGAGGGTTGCGCATGGGCATATGAGTGAGTTTAGTTGTAAATATATAACATGTATAATAGTTAAAGTTAGATGGGTATATACCCTAAATGAACTCATTTGTAGTAGAACATAAGATTAAAATAATTATAACAATGTTAATAACAATATATAACAAAGATAACAAACAGTGATTGTTAGGCTAAATGACAATTTGTAGTTAAATATGTAAGTAAATCTCAGATTTTTTAATTTTTTTTACATGACATTAATATCAATAATTAGGTTATGAATATCTTGTCTTGGAGTGTTCTTTAGATATTTTTTAATTTGTTTCTTAATGAGTGGCAGTGAATGTAAGGTAAGGATATATTGATTTGTTGAAAATATAAACAGGATGTTCATAAAATCAGATGTGGAATCATCTAAGACTGAAAGATAAACTTAAGTCACTATCTTCCATCGTCAAGATAACCTCTTGTGGGGTATTCATGTTGAAAAGGGAAACATTCTCAATTGAATATTAATAGAATATATGTTTCGTATATATTAGGTAGTGCAATATATGCTTTACTATATAGGTAAGGGAATATACGTTGGCCAATGGATTTTTGGGTGAGCGAAATTTTTTCTGTTTGATGTTGTTTACTGCGAGTATTATATATGTGGTCCACCTTTTTCAGGAGATTTTGTCGGTTTTTGAATGTAAAAATAAGAAGATTATAAACATAAATCTGTCTAATATCAAGGATTGATGTTTCTTGAAAAAGTATATGTCAGTAGAGTACCTGATTTTCTTTTTAAAAATTATCTAATAATTCTTTTTTGTATCACATCCAGTTTTCTTAGATATTTTTGGTTGTTCCACCCCATGCCAATATACCATATTGGATAAGTTACGTTTAAAATATTTCGTAAGTTCTTGAATTTATACATTAAAGGTCTTAGTGTTTTTATAGTATTGTTTATGTGAGCGTCCCAATGTAACTGAGAATCTATCGTGACTCCTAAGTATTTACAATTGCTTTTTACTATAATTTCACATTCGTCATCTCCACTGGTTATTTTTAAGTTTCGGAATGTTGGAAGTTATTTTTGTAGCTTGCAAAGGGGAGGAAAAATGTTTTATTGTAATTAATAGTTAATTGCTTATGTAAGAACCATTCAGTATTTTTTTAGGTCTTTTTCCGCTTTGTGTTTTAGAGCTATCCAAGTACTGTCGGAGTAGATTATGGCTGTGTCATCAGCGAAACTAATAATTTTGGTGGTATGCAATGAGAAGAGGTTATTAACATACAAGGAAAACAGAAGTGGCCCAAAGACTGTCCCCTGAGGAACACCGAACTTAACCTCCTTCCAGTTGCTATCTATGTTTTGTATTCTCACTGCCTGAGTTCTATTTGTCAGGTAACTCTCAAGTAATTTTAGAGGCGTTCCGCGTATTCCATCATCCTCCAAGGCTTCCAACAACTGTGTATGGGACACAGTCTCGAATGCCTTGGCAAGGTCCAGGAAAACACAAAGACAGGGGTTTTATCAATTTCTTTATATACCAGACTCGTCAAAGCAGTGATTGCATCAGTGTTGAATCCAAACTGGCTAGTGCTTATGATATTGTACTTATGAAAAAATGAAGTAATTTGGATTTTTAGTAACTTTTCAAATATTTTTGTGAATGTGCTAATTAATGAAATAGGTCTGTAATTAGTACGATTTTTTTTTCCATTTTTGTATATGGGATAATAATGGCTTTTTTGAATTCTAATGGACATTTACCCTTTTCAAAAATATTATTAGTTTCAGCTTGTATTCCATCTACTCCAGCACTTTTTTGTTCTTTAGGTTTTTAATTACTTCTATAACATCTTTCTCAATAATAGAACTTAGGAAAAATTAATTTTTGAGTTTGATTCTTACTGGAGACGGGTTAACAGGTGTAACTATTTTGTTGGCAAGGTTTTCGCCAATACCAGTAAAAAAGTTAATGAATTCGTCTGCAATTTTATTCACGTCTGTTTAGATTTCATCTGTATCTGAGATTATTTCTGTAATATCATTGCTCCTCTGTTTTCCATGTATGTCAATTAGCACTTGCCACAATTTTTTGGAGTTTTTTTGATTTTCAGTGATTTTATTTTTGTAGAAATTTATGTTTGTGCTTTTGATTACTTCATCTGTAATTTTCCTATAGGTAAGGAATGCTCTCTCTTAGCTGTGTTGTAAGGATTTTTTTTATGATCTGCATGTAGTTTATTTCTCTGGTTAATTGAATTTAAGATTCTTTGGTTTATCCACTTTTTCGCTTGATTTCCTGACGTCTCTTTCTAATTTTTATAGTAGTAGTTTCGATTAATTTGTTGAGTGTATCTAATAAAAATTTAGTCTTAATGTTTACATTCTTTTCTTCGTAGAAGAAACTCCAGTCATGAGCTTGGATGGTTTCAGATAGTTTTCCATAATTTATATTTTTAAATACATGTTTTGTTTGGTTTTCTCGTGGGCTTGTCAAGCCAAAGGGAATAAACGCAGTAGAAGCTCTGTGATCGTAATTTCTGTGTCAAGAACTATACCAGCACAAGAATATTTAGGGTTTTAGTGGAGAAGAATATGTGATCAAGACAGCTACGAGAATTCCCTTGCACCCTGGTGTATTTGTTTATCAGGAACACAAAGTTATACTCAGCAAGAATATCTAGATATTCAGAGGACAAGTCACTGTTCGATTTAATATTAATGTTAAAATCTCCTACAAGTGATTTTCGATTTTAAGGTTATTTTTTGTTTGTTCCAGATAGGTGTTTAGTTCACCAATGAATTCTTCAGCCATTGCAGGTGGAGATTTGTAGTTTGACATGATTTTATTAAAGAGGCTTACTCTAG
The DNA here is from genome assembly GCA_018342105.1 of Gonioctena quinquepunctata. NCBI lineage: Eukaryota > Metazoa > Arthropoda > Insecta > Coleoptera > Chrysomelidae > Gonioctena > Gonioctena quinquepunctata. The sequence continues at coordinate 169,722 of JAFIRS010001587.1, forward strand.
ACTGAATGGCTCTGCATTGACCAATCTGTACAATGTTATTGGTATATGAAATATTCCTCTTAATATATATAATAACTCCATAATTCCTGTTTATATTGCCCTCATTAAAAAACAAATCATAACCATACAACTACTGAATAGCAATAACCCAATATATATGAAAATAAGAATTGTAATTATTTCTATGACATTTATGAACAACTTTATGATATATAAATTGACATTAATAGAACAACTGAATAATATATATAGGGTGTAACATAAAATAACTCTTCATCATTGTAGTTCCAATACTCCTCAATGATGATCAACTAGACCAATCACTATCCTGAGTTTCTTCAGACGTGTCGCCTGGATTGGTTTAGTTAATAAATCTGCTAGGACAGTAAGTATATCCAAGAACATCTTGATCCTCAAGGTCTTTGAGGAAACAATATTTGATATCATTATGTTTGGTTCGATTACTATAATGTCCTTTTCGGATCATTTTAAGGCAACTTTGGTTATCTTCATGAATTGTTGTACTTTCCAACTGCTTTTCACCCAAATCTTCCAAAAGATTCCTCAACCACATAGCTTCTAGATGCCCAACTGATTATGCCCCCATTCATTTTGAAAATGTATACACAATTAGATTTTCTATCCAGGCTATCCTCAGCCCAGTCAGCATCGGCATATCCAATGAGAGGTTCTTTCGTTCTTTTTTACTGAGACGTATATTGAAATGGCTTGTTCCTTTAAGATACCGAACTACTCATTTTAGTTTATTCCAATCAGTTCGATTTGGACATGAGACCTTTCGACTCAGAGTTGAAACACTCGATGAAATATCTGGGCTTGTATTAATAGATACATACAGTATCTGTCCAATTAATTTCTGGTAATTTTTATTGTTTTCGAGTTGTTCTCCAGGTTTCAGCTTATAATAACCAGAATCCAGTGGAACAGTCGATGGTTTGGCATTATCCAAATTGGCTGCCTGTATAATTTCTTGAATATATCTTCTTTGGCTAATGAAGTAATATCCATTTGAATCCTTTTCAACGTCTATACCCAAATAGCAAGTAATATCGCTAAACAGCTTGATTCGGATTCATTTTGAAGACATATGACTAACTCACTTATTAGGCTCTCACTTTCACTGATGATAAGGATATCATCAACATAAATCAGAACATAACATTGATTGCATTGCTCTTCATAAATGTATAAACATTGATCCATTTTGCTTTGTTGAAAACCAATTTTAACCATGGCATTGTGGATGGTTTAAGTCCATGATCGAGCACTTTTCTTGAGGCCATACAAACATTTCATCAATTTGCATACTTTCTTTTCTTTTCCTTCTTCTTCGAATCCTGTTGGTTGTTTCATGAATATTTCTTCTTTTAAGGTTCCATTCAGGAAGGCTGATAGTGTATAGCAGACATGTTTCTTTTTGCAACGATTGATAACATAATTCTGAAGGTAGTATGACGAACAACAGGTGCATAAACTTCAGTGTAATCAGTGCCAAACTTTTGACTGAAACCTTGAGCCTTATATCTGTATATTTCTCCTTCACTGTTTCTTTTCAGTTTGAAAAACCATTTACAACCGATAGCCTTTCTGTTCACAGGTAAATCAAGTAACTCCCAAGTTCCATTGTTTTTTATTGATTCGAGTTCGTCATTCATGGCATCAATCCAGTCCATTCGATCAGGCCCCGTCACTGCTTCTTGGTATGTTTTTGGCTCCTCCTGAACACCAACCACATCAGCTTCGTATCTCTGGGGTGGTTTACCAAAATTATTCCTAGTAGATTTTCTCTCAAATTTCTGTGACTCCGATTTTCCTTCGTAATACGATATATTTTCGCTTTCCACATCACAATTTTCAGTCATTCCACTATTATAAGAATCACTTTGACGATCTCCTATATATTGAAATGATATTTTGATATCTGACATTTCCGTGACATCTAAAAATTTAACGTCCCGACTGATTGTTATTCTTAGCGAATTCTCATTCAATAAACGATATCCTTTGGAATGTTTATCATATCCAACGAATCTGAGCTTGACTGGGTTCTCGTCGAGCTTTCTACGTTGGCCCACTGGTATCAATGCGTACGCATAACATCCAAATCTCTGAATATGTGATATATTGGGTTTTTTATTTTTCCACATTTCTTATGGAGTGACGTCGATTGATCTTGAAGGAAGTCTGTTCTGTAAGAAGTTAGCATTGACTATCGCTTCACCCCAGAATTGATTACGAAGTTCTGCGTCAAAAAGCATACAACGAGCCATCTCTATCAAATAACGATTCTTTCTTACAGTGGAGCCCATATTATGCAGATACAAAAGTCTGGAACAAACAAGATTCCACTTTATGGATCACGGGCAACTGGAGCCCAGAGACCTGGAAAAAGTATCACTGAGCATCATCATCGATTTCGTCAGAAGTGTGGGACTAGAAGGAAATTCAGATAGATCTGAGAAGGCCGTGGTGGAGGGGACGGTTATCGCTCTACTTGAAAAGAACCTAACCGAACCTCTGAAACCTCCATGGCAAATCCACATATATGCGATTAATTAGTTTCTCTCAGAACATTCCTACCTATTTGAATACAAATATGTGTTGTTGATATTTTCAACAATATATGAACTTTCCACATGGTACTCATTGCAGTAATAAAAAAACCAGAAGAAAATTTCCAAACACGTCATGCCCTCCAATGGTAACAAATCACATAGTGACAAGCTAGTCCATGCTATGGAATATCAAATATTCCGTTGGACTGAATAGGGTCTGAATTTGAAATTGTGGAATACTATGAGTACCATTGTGCATCGAGAGTTGGAAATAAAGTATTAAGAATGTTGTACCGCCATGGCTTAAGATGTTAGTACATGACAAAGTGAATTTACTTCAAAGGTGTTGTGATACGTTGTGTTTAAAGGAGCAATGGAAAGACCTGTTCCAATTGTTTTGCCACTAATGGTTCAAACCAGGACTGTAAAAGGACCAATTCCATCTGTAAGTTTTGTGTGTAGTTCACTGTATTTATACCGGTAGGCAGGCTCCAGTTCTATGTATCAAAGAAGATTTTATTTAAATAATTTTATCTCGACTAATAGATGGATCGAATTCTCCAAATTGTGATTCAATGCCAAAGAAATTGTTTGTACATTTGGCAAATGCAGTAAGTCCCGGTGCCAGAATCAAAATCAAGGGGAGATCTGGGACTCTACTGAAAATACTTCTCCAGAGTTTTAGACAGTAAGTTTGGAACATGTTCTTTTAAGTCTTCAAATTCGCGGAAGAATAAAATGTGCCATTTCTTCACCATTTTTATAACGAAAACGATAGAATGTTTTTAAATAAATTAGCTCTGCAAAAAAATACACTCTTGTGAAAAAAATAAAAAAATTTCATTTTGAAAAAAGATCGAAAATACAAACTAACCACAACTGGTTCGTTACTAAGCTTTTTCCAATTCCTACAAATCTAATTCACAATTTAAATTTTTCTCAATGCCAACCCTTGATATTTCCAAGAGATTTCATTGTTCTGAAACTACTTGACTGTCTAAAACATTCGAGGAGTGTCCTTAATAATACCCTGAATCTCATTTTATCTTGTAAAAATTCTAATCTGATAGGTCTAGTAAAGGTTATACAAATGAACATTCTTGAATATGAATTGTTATATATGTAACTATTGATTGAAATGCCCAAATGATTTATTTTACATACTTATTAAAAAATAAAATCGCGGACCATAGGTTTTACAATAGGCAAAACCAAAAGGCCAGTGGAACGGCATAAAATATAACAGATATATGCAAGTATTTAACTAGACCACTGTAGATAAAATGTTTCCCCTTCTTACTGCTGCACCTCAAGACATAGCACAATTTACGTTGCAGCTTTCAGTCTCAGTTGCAATCACAATATTTAAAGTTGTGCTAGAGGCGAACGGTAGGAAGGGGAAAGATTCTACAGTGGTCTAGTTAAATACTTGATTATCCATCGCGTATATCTGTTATATTTTGTGCTGGTCCACTGTCTTAGTATCTTTTGTTCTAACCCATTGTGAATCCTCTAGTCTCGATTTTATTTCAGAATCTGTATGGGCACTTCTTGATTAACATCTCAATTTTATCTCCTTTACAATGGAATAGTGTCTTTCAAGATAGTTTCAGTTTTTTGTTCATATACTGTTCTTCATTTTGGTTTGAAATTATGTATATTTTTAGGATAATTGCAAAAAAATTATGACAGTTTCAAGGTCCATTCCTGGGAGAGCCATGGTCTAAGCGTTGCTAGCTTATTTACCAATATTTTTCATACTTTAAGCACCAATTTCAGCTCCTCATAATTTTCTTATGAACTTGTAGTGACTTGATTTATTGGTTGGGTTGGTAAATAGTGTTAGGCATATTATGTTAATATTCGTATAACAGAATTAATTCAACAAAAACATGGTGTAATAAATGTACTTAAAATGACATAAAGCAAGGTAACCTACCCAATGTTTTTTATCAACATCCTCATCGGCATCCCATTTCCTAGTAAGGAAAGGGTACTTTTCGCTTATTATTTCTCCATCAAAGAATGTCGTTAGCTTGGGGTATTCATCAGTTAATCCATTTATTTGTAAGTATCCACATAAATAAGAGTTTTCTTCATCCACATGCTGAAAATCGAAACATATGTAGGAATATGTATATTTCAATTTTGACTACATTTGTTCAAGAATTCGACAGATGAGATGAAAACTCAAACATAATATGGGTAGTGGGTATAAACGCAATATTGGCCAAGTACAAAATTTATTTGTAGATAAGATATTTTTCTAACCTGCAAAATAACTTCCACTTCATAACTATTTCCCTTGGACTTTTGAAATCCTTGAAATTTAGATCCATTGTATAGAAGTGACTTCGTTATGCCTGGTTGCTTCGAGTTTGCCGGCGGGGGAGGCATTATATCCACCCTAACCGGCATTTTTCGAAACTTCTTTATATTACTAACTTTTACAAAATACGAAAACGTCAAAAGTCAAACGAAACTGGTGAATCACGGCTGCCAAATAATAAATAATTACAAAAGCCAGAGAAGGGGTTACGACTTTAGATCATATATGCTACGCTAGATACGTCATCGTTTGCTATTAGAAAGGCAACTCTGGGAGGGGGGGTGAAGAAGTTTCTAGCGTACTCCGCAGTGTTGCCAACTGTATTGGAAGCTGTTATGATATGGGCGCTTGAATTATTATAGTCAGTGAAATAAACAAACAACTGGAAAGGCGGCTGGTATGCTTCTTCATAAAGCGGAGTGTGTCAGGCGCAGTAGAATGAAAGTGCACTATATTGTGGTATAACCATCCTTCTTTACTTCACGCCATGAGCTAGGGCACATTTGCACCTTTATTTTTTTAATTACATTTCGTTATCTGTGGCTGTGAGATAACTAGAGGGATTATTTTGCATTAGTATAGTTTAATAAGTGTGCTTTAGAATTCAAAAAGTGTGTATGAATTACATGATAGACGAAATTACATTGAAAATGGTACAATACTGTGTTGCTTATGGATGAATGAACTTGCAGGACAAAAGAAAAAATGTTCATTTGCATTCGTAAGTAGGATATAAATATTTATATATTTTATTCTTATATCAGTATGTACATTTTTTCATAAAGTTTCCCGTTTAAACGCCCCGAAATATTGCGATTGTGGTGTAACAAATGGGAACCGTCAAGAACCAGTAGATGTGTATGAACATTTTAAAAAGACGGACATGAAAAATATTGAAGTTGGATGTTTTCTGAGTATTTTAATTTTCCAACATTTACAGAAAAATGCAGGAACTCGAAGAATACTATTTCGAAATGAATTGAGCTGTACCCAAACTGAAGAACAGGTTAGTAAATAAATACGAGGTGCATGTTTTTTTAGTGAAATAAACAAACAACTATTCATTTCACTGGTTTTTCTACAGCACTCAAATGCCAGAAGAATTGCCTCCTGATTACGAATCCTATGTCAAAATGCAGTGCTCTCAATTATTTTCTGCAAAAACACAAAAATGCCTCCCTCTCTCTATGAGCACGATTGGCACTCGCTAATTCACTCACGTTTAATATTTTCAGGCATTTAAAACAGTGATTATTAAGATAAATTCAGCCTTCAAAATGTAAACAGAACAGTGTCATCTAAGTTAGATTTAATTTACGAAAGTATCCCTTTTTAAAAATTGGATTTTATTCGATAAAATACTAACAATGAAAATATATGGATGATACTATTTGATCAAAGAATAAAGTCAGACTGGTATATAAATTATATTAAAGTCGTCGTCCGCTTGCGGGCTTATCTCTTGTGACGGCGCTCGGGGTATCGGGTGTCGGCGATCCTCCGTTGCATCTTGCTGGCTTAGCGTGACATCATTTTGTAACTTCTCCATCCCCTGAAGAAGTTTTGTAAGGGACGAACAGAACTGGTGGCTCTGATGGTGGCGTCGTGGTATCTTTCTCCTGGCATGGTAGGCAATGGTAATACTTGAAACAAAGGATCTCACGCTTGCTGCAATGGCGATGTATCCGGGGTTGTCCAAAGATGGGTGTAGTCTGAGTCCTGCTCGTAGAATAGGGGTGTCATGTGGTTCTGTATATCATGTAGCTTATGGAGTTTATCGAGTGGTATTTTCTCTAAGTGAATGGGTTTGATTTCTTCCTTGGGGTGTACTGGAACAGTTTGGATTTTTGGAAGGGTCAGTGGTTGTTCTCTGATGACGTTTCTTGGAGTTGATGTCGGCGTCGCGTGGTGTTTTAAATTCACATCCAGTTGGCAGCTCTATCAGAAATGTCCCGTGTAGAACCAGAATTCCAGTGGCGGAGTAGTGGGTTGATATTTTTGTTGGTTCTGGGAATATAGCGATATAGTGACCTGGAGTCAGCTGTTCGATTAGAGTGGTATTGATCGTAACAGGGACGTGTTGACAGAATGCTGCATCGTCAGAAAGTCGAAGGATTTGGGCAATACAGTCTTTTGATGTGGTATCGTACTGTATGGAGTTGCTGTGGCACAGGTACCCTGGGTTGATATTTCTGCACGGTGCATTTTCGTACTGATGAAATGCAGTATTCATAGTCAGGTAAGGTGCGAGTGGAATGATGTGGTGCAATTACTAGTGGGGATTGAGTATAGGTGATAGTGTGTAAATGATCCGGGGTGTAATAGAGGAAAGTGCAGTATGAAGACAATCATATCGTTAGAGTAATATGCATCGATGGAAATGACGTCATAATATTTCAATAATTCATTTTCGGTTGTATATAGCAGTTGTTCTTCTTGATGGTTTCTGATCATGGTATCGATTATAGATTTCAATTCATCGGGTTTGATTATACTGTTATGCAGGGTGTTTATCCTTGCGAAGGTGATTGCATTTTCGAGGTCGGTTAGTAGTTGTAGTGTGATTTGCAAAGAAAGGCTCAGCTGATCGAGAATATTTCGAGTTATCATGTAGTCATTGAAGTTGTAGACGAATGTATTGAGTTCAGAACGCACCTTTTCGATTCCTAAAGCGATCACTTCTTGATTGTGCGTTATAAGATTCACGGTTGTATTGAAGTTTTCGATCAGTTTCGTTGTTAGCGATACGTGTCTGTTCATTTGTTAGATCACGTTCACCTGGTTACGCTGGAGGGTGGATCTTGATCTAGATTTCCGGATATGGCCTTCACTATGCTGCCTAGGGCATTGATCAATGCTCTTTTTCTTCGAAGTAATGGATATATTGATTGGAATTTTGGTGAACTGCTTCAAGTTGGTATTGGAGCCCCTGGATGAAGTTTTGAAGATTGGTCCAATAAGGACGACTGAGTCCGTTATTCATTGATATGGCAACTGCTTCATATTGATTTTGGATGGCATCGATTTCTTGATCGGTGTCAGATTATAGTAATGGATGAATGTACTAGTTTGAATTTTTGCTGGTCCCAGCTTGAGGGGGAGGATCCCTGGGTTTTCTTTCAGGTCTAGAATTTTATCTCTTGTCCCATCGCCAGGGTCCATCTGTAACATAGTTCTCGGATCAGTTTTCTTTTTCATCTTATGTTTGATGTTTTTCTTATGACATGTTGCGGTCACGGTTATTGGATTATTGGATTTTACAAATCTGGGGATGAATCGTGGAAGTAATTTGTTGCGTTTTCCGGTGGTCCTTGTATACATTTTTGTACTGGGTTTGTAAGTGATTGGGGTTTCTCTTTTAGCGTTGCGTTTATTTATGTTCCTCTCTTTGAATTAAGTCTCCCTCTGGTTGAGTTCTTTGTCGATCTCTTTGGTTTTTCCCGATACTGTTGAGTGTAATTATTGATGAGGGTTCGGTTGATATCGATATCGAATGGATCTTGTGTGTCCAGATGCCCATTGAGAACATCAATTGGTTTGTTTTTTGTGACGCTATGGATTGAGTGGTTATATCCTAAAATGGCGTACGGCATCTGCTCGATAATGTAAAATTTTGTTTTGTTGTGTTTCAGTATCCTGAGATGTTCAATTATCGTCGAATGAAAGCGTTCGATCATGCCAGTGGATTGGGGACTTTCAGGCGTGGTGTAGTGGATATGAATTTTGTGAGTTCAACGAATTCTTTTATCAGTCCGTTTTTAAATTCGGTGCCGCTATCGGAGACGATCATTTGGGGTAGCCCATGGTGGGTGACAAATATCATAAGGGCTTTCAGTACTTGACAGCGTTTGCTCCCTCTATTGGATAGGCTTGTCCGTATTTTGAAAGGCATCAACAACGGTAAGGAACTTTTGGCTGTTAGCTTGAAATGTATCGACATGGATAATTTCCAAGGGTTTCGTTGGTGTGGGAGTTACCATAAATTTTGGTTTTGGTGGATGTCTGTCGTATTTATTGATTTGGCATGTTTCGCAGAGGTCGATGTACTCTTGGATGTCGCTCTTCAGGGAAGGCCAATAGTAGCGTTGTCTAATTTGGGTGTCTGTTTCGTTCACCCCACGATGGTTAGTTTTACCTTCATGGTGATTTTTTATGGTTTCTTGTTGGTTTTCCGGATCAGTTATGTCTTCCAATATTTGGTTGCATTTGACGAGGTCGTACGCTGTATTTTTGAACGTCCTTCGGAGCAAGTCGCACGTTGGTTGGTAGTTTTCCTCTGGAAGAAATAGTAGAGCGTATTTCGACTTTGGAGATATGTATTCTTTGAAAAAGTTGAACAAGGATTTTTCTACGTCATCTAGTCCTATCTGGGCGTGAATACGTTGTTTGTTGGGGAAGGTGTGTTCTATGACGGGTATCGATGGATTATAGTTGACGAATTTGAGCAGTACTTGATTTTTGTAAACATTGATTGGTTTTTCTGATATTGGTATTTCGAATGTTGGGTTTTCGTGATTAGAGTGAACGATTTGATTGGAACCTTCTTCGTCTGCTGTATCGGTTTCAGAGTGATTGCTTTTGCTGCCTTGTGGTAGGTCATGTCGGTTAGGTATTTCTTCGTCGGCGGTGTCTGTTTCAGACGATTTTTTCTGGTTTTCCGTTGAGTGGTTTTGTCGATCTTCATCAATTTCTTGTGCTCTCCTTGAGGTGCATTGTTATAATAGATGCGTCATCTTCTACTGGTTTTGAAAGTTTCTCGTTGAAATTGTTCATGAACTTATTGAGGCTAAAAGCTTCTTTGGTGTTTATTTCCACTCTGGATAGTGCATCGGCATTAGTGTTTGCTTTGCCTTTTTTATACACGACCTCATAGTCGAATTCTTCCAATTTGAGCCGCCACCTCACGAGTTTCGAATTTGCGTCTTTGAGTGAAAATAACCATTGGAGTGGGCGGTGGTCCGACAGAATTTTGAAGGTTCACACGAAGAGGTATGACCTGAAATATTTCGTGACCCATACGATGGCAAGCATTTCCTTTTCAATGGTGGAATAGTTGATTTCGGTATCTGTGAGCGTTATCGATGCATAGGCTATTGGCTTGTCTTTTCCGATCGGCCCTTGTGACAGAATAGCTCCGATCGCAAAATTGCTCGCATCTGTTGTAAGGTTGAATGGTCGAGAAAAATCTGGGTATTGGAGGAATGGTTCATTGGTTAGAATTTCTTTGCACGTTTCAAAACTCTCGATGAATTTTGGAGTGTGCTCAATTTTAGCGTCTTTTTTCAAGCAGGTTTCGTTATCCTTGCCAAATCCTTTATGAACTTCCTATAATAACCCACGAGTCCAAGGAATCCCTTTATTTCTTAGGTTGTTCGTGGAATTGGATACTTTTTTATGGCTTTGATCTTGTCCGGATCTGGTCTGATTCCTTCTGGGGTAATGATATGGCCAAGGAACGCCACTTCTTTTTTCAAGAATTCGGACTTGTCTAGCTGTATCTTGAGGTTGTTTCTTGTAGCCTTTGGAATACCTTTTTAATGTTGATTATGTGTTCTTGAAGGGATGTCGAAAATATGATTATGTCGTCCATGTATACGAGGCATAGGTGACCTTGTAGCCCTTTGAGGACGTTATCCATAACTCTCTGGAAGGTTGCAGGAGCGTTCTTCAGCCCAAAAGCATTCTGACATATTCGTAGTGGCCGTTCTCTACGTTGAAAGCTGTTTTGGGTATATCTTCTTTGGCCATTTCTACCTGGTGGAATCCACTGGCGAGGTCTAGAGTTGTGAAGTACTGGCACCCGCCTAATTTATCTAGGACGTCAGAGATGTTTGCGAGTGGATACTTGTCATCGATGGTCTTCTCATTAATTTTCCTGTAGTCCACAACGATTCTCCATTTTACCTTTCCAGAGGCGTCCGGTTTTTTTGGGACAACCCAGATCGGTGGAGACCACGGTGATTCGCTTAGCCTAATGATACCTTGATCGAGCATGGATGATACTTGCTTCTGGACTTCTGGCTTATGTACATGGGGATACCGGTACGATTTCGTGTATACTGGGATTTCGTTCTTCGTTTTTATCCGATGTTTTACCTGATTCGTGACGGTCAGAGGGGTGTTTGGCTGATGAAAGATGTCGAGAAATCTTGACATAATTTGAGTATGTGGTGTTTTCTTCGTTATTCATGTGGTCGGTCCTGATACAATTTCTGACGTCGATGTTTTATCCTTTTGTGGGTTGAATGTCTGCGGTGTATATGTGATATTCGTCTAGATCGATTGCAGATGCATCGATGGGTTCCGTCAAAGCGAGCTGGATTTCCTCTTGTTCACAAGTTCCGCCCATGCAAGTCCATTGCATGCTTCTATCAGTGTTTCCCTTAGTATTGCACCATGTATGTTCCGGTAGGGTAAGCGGATTGTTCCTTCCTTTTCTTTTACGGGGAGTCTAACTCGGGTCACAGTATGTGGATCCAATTGAATTGAGGGAAATTCCGTGTTATTAGTTTCATAATATTCAATTGGCAATTTTAAGTGTTGAGTGGTCAATTCAGATTTGGGAAAATTCAGATTAAGTTATCTAGACCAATCAGTCCGTCGAAGGTTTTGTGGAATTTAAAAAAGTAAAATTTCAGGTCAAGGTCACTGTTGAATTCGGAAAAACTTGGAATTTCGGCACAGTAGTCCTGTGAATAATTTTGGAAAATTGATGTTACTATGAATGGTTCATGTTTGATTTTGTCTCTATAGTATTGAAAGGCGATTCCAGGATTGAGAAATGATTTTGTTGCACCGGTATCGATGAGTAGTTTCAAGGGTGGTTGAGCTATGGTTAAATATGGTAGCTCTTTTTTGTCTGCGAAGGTATGAAGTTCTACTACGTTTCGGGTATGTATTCGTCTTCCTGGTGAAAATTTCCATCATATCCTTCTTGTACATATTCTAATGGTTCTTCCGTATAATCTTCTGGTAGAGCATTTTCTGGGAAGTGTCCAAGATTTTCGTGACTGGTTGATGTTTCGCCATTATATTGATCATATTGTTCGATATTGAATAATTCTTCGGAGGTGAAGTTCGGTCCTTGCTGTGGTTGGCTCCTGAAATTTTGGAAGTTTTGGAATTGTCTTCGATTTAGAGTCAATGGCCCTGTATTCCTTGTAGATACGCTCATCGGCGTCGGTTTTGGTTGCTGGGATGTACTTGGGTTGTTTGGATTGTTTCTGGTAGCCCAAACATTTTGGGGTTTTCCAAAAACCTGTTGGTTTGTGAAGAAACGTTGTGCTGGAGGGTTATGACTTGTTGAGATATTGATTGGTCCCTGTGGAAAGGGGCGTGGCTTTTGTTGGCATAACTTATTGGTCCAAAATTTGGGGCGTACGTTGGCATTTGTGGTCTAGAGAAGCGATGTGTCATTGTAGGCATCGGGTTTCTATTGGCTGTCTGGATCTGTGGTGGTCCGTGATTCCTGTGAGTTATCGAATATTGTTTTCTTCCTGTATATATTGGATTGCAGATGATAGATTCGATGGCCTCATTGCTCGAATGGTTGCACCAAGTGGTTCCTTGAGACCAGCCAAAAATGTGGTCAATGTCAGTTGTTAGAAAAATTCCTTCTTGCTTCTTTTTAAAGCTGCGTCATCATGATGGAGGTCTATATAGTTACATATCGTATTGAGGAGTCCCATGCATTTCTCATAAAATTGGATAGGTGATTCGTTGGGGAATTGTCTCAAATTAACTAGATCCCGTGTGAGTGAGTTTTCATCACGCTGATCTACAACATTTTGAATGAGTGTATTTTGTATGCTGTCCCAGTTGCCGCATCCATAAATTGAGACAACTTCTTTGGCTCGTCCGATTAACTTGCTTATTATTCCTTGGAGTAATAGAATATTTTGAATGCACCCTGCGTTGGCGGGGTCCCAATAATGATTAAGTAAGGTAGATGCAACTTTGATGAAGTCATAAAGCTCGTTCGGGTTTCCATCAAAATTAGGTAGAATTCATGAGTTTTTACGTCAAATGTTGGTGGTGTCATGATCTCAATTACTTCAATTGATTGATTATTGCTAATATTATCGCTTGAAATATTCAAATTCGCTAAAAGATGCTTAGTTCTAACTCTGCACTAGGATCGCAACAAGGAACAGAGAAATCTGAAATGAAATACTACTCACAGAAGAATGGTGATGATCAGCTGCATTCCTTTTCTTCCGCTATTCTTCAAGTAATCCTTCAAAGGTCACTCTCGACACACTTTCGGATAAGGTTCTTTTGTAGAATCGCGAACAAACTTTAGAAAACGACGAGGATCTATAAACAGACTCTTTCGCGATCCTACCGACTGCGCTAGTTCGATTTTATTTACGAAAGTATCCCTTTTTAAAAATTGGATTTTATTCGATAAAATACTAACAATGAAAATATATGGATGATACTATTTGATCAAAGAATAAAGTCAGACTGGTATATGAATTATATGAAAGTCGTCGTCCGCTTGCGGGCTTATCTCTTGCTGATGGTGCTCGGGGTATCGGGTGTCGGCGATCCTCCGTTGCATCTTGCTGGCTTAGCGTGACATCATTTTGTAACTTCTATCACAAACGTTTTGTTTACCTTTTGAAGAACAAATTTTCAATAGAAATAACTGTTTTTTATATTTGAAAGTACCTATTGAAAGTGAATGAGTAAGGGTACCTACATCGTGTTTATAGGAAGAAGAATGCATTTGTTAGTCTTTGCGGGAGAAACTGGTGTTTGAAAATGACCTTATTCTTTTTATTTCATTTTAGGGAACATAAAATATAATGGAAATTGACTGAATCAGCAAGTAAGATGAAAGATGCCCAAACACAAACCAGTTATGATCTTGGGCAGAAAACTTTTTTGTTAAAAGAAAATTCAAGACCATTGAGCGGAAATTGAAAAGTAAAATAAAGAAAATTGAGTCTATAGAACACTTTTTTGAAATATTGAGAAAGAAAAATTAATGTACAAACGAAAATTTTGCTGTTGTGATGGAAAATTATTTCAAAGGTATTCCTGTTTACTATTCATTATCATATGAAACTGATAACTCTTATTTTTCTAGGATTTCCCTTGGAGTTATTGATGAATCAATATAAAAATGAAAAGGTAACCAAAGGTCATAGAATGTATTCTGATTTGATGGAGCAAATTGATCATTACGCAATACAGCAGTACAAAGATTTTCTTTAAATTTGCAAGCTTTTCAACGTACTCATCCAGTAGCAGAAGAATTTATTTCTGAAGACACATGAAATTCAGTTTATAAAAGACATTGTAAACCGATTCATTAAATGCAGATTACCACAGCATGCCAAACTTTGTAATGAAGACCTTTAAAAAACCAATTCGGGACTAAAGCAGAAATTAATAAAATTGATACTGTCAATAATCAATAATATTGTTATTTTGTGTATTATGAGTTCTCCATTAAATGAATATTTAATATGAATGTTTAATTTCTTCAACCTACAATCCATTTCCCTCTTTTTAACCGACTTCAAAAAAGAGGAGGTTTACAATTCCTCAGAATATATTTTTGAGTACCTATGTTCAGCGATTATTCTATACCACCGTGGTGTCCGATTTCAATGATTCTTTTTTTGTTAGAAAGGGGTACCTCAGTGGTGGTTTCTTATACATTTAGTCAAGATCTGCTAATGAGATATTTTTTTGAGTCGGTTTTTTAAACTTAGTTGTGGAAACATCATTTCGACTATCTGATGGTAGTATGTCCTCTGGAAAAGTGCTTGTATGTATTTGAAATCGACCACGTTGATATTATGTAATGAACTGAAAACTTATTGTTTATTTTGCACCTTTCAAATAGTTATATCTGCAAAGGATAATAAAAATTTGAAATATTACGTTATTAAGTGGTAGCTCTATGTTGACGCGGTATATAAACATGAACTAGACAGAGAGGGATATACCACAATGCGGCGGGTTGTATATCTCGGCCGCTTGCCTCAAGATTCCTTAATTCAGCCGCCTTTCCAGTTGTTTGTTTATTTCACTGATTATAGTACATTGGAGAAAAATAAAGTACAATAAATAAAAAACAAGAAATATGTTTAATTCCTATATTATTTAATAAACATAAAACTCTGAATTCATAAATATTTTAAAAGTACCTATTCTATAAGAAACAAATTTGCGGTAAAACGTAATAATAATTATTTTATGAAGTATCTATATCAGCCGAAATTAAGCTCAAGCTGGACATTTTCGTCAAATATGTTAGAATCTTCGGATTTATTTTTCTCAACGTGTTCGTACATAAACTGATTACAGACATTTGTTTTGATGGGTCAAATGTTATGCATGAACCATTCTTCTCTTTTACACATTGAGATGCTAGTAAGCTACCGTTAACAGTCCTCTGCTCTTGGTAAATAATAAATCTGGGAGTCCCCCTCGCTTAGGGGATTCCCAGTTAATTATTTGGTAATCCCTCTTACTAATATCATTGTCTAATGTATATCTTTAGACAATGCTAATATATTATATCATTGTCTAAATATCAATGATTATATGATTTAAGGATCAATTTCATTATTAACTATTAGATGGCGCTGGAAGTGCTATTCCAGATTATTCGAGACTGTTGTGTGCTTCCGCTCCATTCTCCATCTTTGACCCGTCTGTGTACCAGATCTTGCCTTGTGTTGAGTTCTGTGTTGTTCCTTACAGTTCTATCTGGTATAGATAGATACCCTGTATGACTTGTCAAAAGAGAATCGTTTTGCAATGTGGTCTGATCGCAGGTCTAACACGTCCCTGGTTACAATGCTTACGATTCTCATGTGTCCTGTCCCAACGTTTATGTTGCCAGTTTGTTTCTCATTCTGAAGGTATCTAGCCTTGCCTCTCCTTGTATCGCCAAGTGAAGGGGAGGCAATCCCAATATAGTGTCTTTATGGCTGCAGTACGCGTTGATTTCATTGCCCCTGTAATGCCTACACAGGCAAGTCTTTGCTCCTTGCCTAATTCGGTTTTAGCGCTCCCTTGCTATGATTTTGACCACCGCACCAGGAAGGCGTATGTTGTGGCCGGTATTACCACCATGTTGTACAGTCGGTGTATCATGTGTGGTTTTAACCCCCATTTCTTTCCAAAAGAGCGTCTTGTCACAATTAATGTGGTCTCTGCTTTTCTGGTCACTTTCATCAGATGTTGGTTCCAAGTCAATTTCGAGTCCAGTATCACCCCGAAATACTCGACCTCTCCCTTGCTCTGTATAGTGAGTTTCATGGGTCCTAGTCCCCCTAGTTTACGTCTTCGAGTGAATGTTACTATGGTGGCTTTTTGAGGATTGATGTTCAATCCCTACAAGTCCGTCCATTCGGTTACCAAGTTTAGGGCCTCTGGCATATTTCTCCTGTTCTAGGACGACTATGTCGTCAGCGTACCCAAGGGTTTCATGATCTTTTTCGTTCAGAGACTCCAGTAGTCTATCCATGACCAGATTCCACAGGACTGGAGAAATAACTCTCCCTGCGGGCATCATCTGGCCGCCCGTTTCCACTACGGTCTCCTCCATTAGGGTTGTGTCCTGTTCCTTAGCATTTAGTCTATCCAGGCCACGCAAGGTTCCTCGATTCATCTCCGTCTAAGAGACCTGATGATTGAGTTTACGCGTGTTATTAAAAGCTCCATCTATGTCTAGAAAGGCCGCTATTAATACCACTTTGTTTTCCAGCGTAGTCTCCCCTCTTCTCTCTACTAGTTTGTGGAGTGCTGTTTTCATTGAGCAGTCGGTCCCGTATGCATATTGTTCTCGATGTAGTGGTCTTTCTACCAGTGCACCCTTATATGCCTATCCACCAGCTTCACCAGAGTCTTCAGTTCAAAGGACATGAGACTTATAGGTCTTAGGGACTTCGACGTTTCCTGTCCAGTTTTTCCAGGTTTTGGTATAATAGAGATTATCCTATTATTCCTCCATGGATTTGGTATGTATCCCAGAGCCAGGCTGTCTCTGAGTATTTCGCAGAGCCTGCTATGCAGTAAATCCGTTCCCTTCTGCAGTAGTACTGGGTAAATCCCGTCCAGTCCTGGTGATTTGAATAGTTAGTTCAATTGAGATAATTGTCCATTGTACCTCATTGGACCTCTTTCGCTAATGTCCAACTTTCCCTGGAGCCTTTTCAGAGCCTCTGTACTATTTGAGCCCCAGGAAAGAAAACCCTAAAAAGTTCCTTCATAGTTTGTTCTCCTATAGTGGTGTACTCTCCTTGTTCGTTTTTGAGGGAGTGTATTGCTTGATGTTTGTCCTTGGAGAGGATTTTTTGGAGTCTGGCACACTCCTGAGTACCTTCTATCTCCTCACAGTACCTCCTCCAAGAGTCTCTCTTGGCTTTGTTTAGTGTATTTTTGTAGCTGGTCAAGGCGTTCTTGTAGTCATCCCACCTTCCAGTTTTCTTGGGGCTGTTGAATTTTTTCCTCGTTTGCTTCCTTATTCTTGCAAGTCAGCATTCCATCAGAGCACATACCTGGTGGAGTTCCTTGTGACAAGTGGACAATTGTAGTTGAGCGCAGAGATGGTTATGTCATTGAATTGCTCCACTGCCAGCTGTTTGTACTTATCGGTCCTTCTAATCCTGGAAGATTGCGAGCTAGGTCTGCCTTGTAGACTTCCCATTCTGTTTTCCCTGGATTCCAACAAGTTTCTGTAGTGGTGTTGCTCTTTATTTTAAAGTTTATGTGTCTTTGGTCGGAGCAACCCTCCTCTTCAGACACCATGCATACCATTCCGTAACAAAATCACTAACATAAGTGGAGGCTATTGTTACGTCAAGTACCTCGCTCCTGTTTTTTGTAACAAAGGTTAGTTTATTGCCTGAGTTCAGTATGTCCAGTTCGTTTGCTATTACGAACGTAGTAGCGACCTCCCCCTTTCGTTGGTTTCGCTACTGTCCCAAACGATGTGGTGCGCATTGGCATCGCAGCCGATTACCACCTGCAGTTCTTTTTGCCTGCAGTGCCTTGACAGCTCCTCTACAGCTTTCGTTCTGGATCAGCCGATGGAAAATAGGCCGATGCAAGGATTACCTCCCTCAACCCATTCTCTTCCCAGATCCTTAGCTTCACTGCTGTCAAGTCCCTAGAGCACAGGTTCGTTAACGGCAGTAAGTTAATATATTTTTCAATAAGTATACAGATCCGGGGGTCCCAGTGGATCTGCTATGTAATAGCTCTCCACGTACCCCTCCCAGACCATTGATTTCAGCTTGTCGGGTCCATATTTCCTGAATAAGAGCCACCTCGAAGTCCCTCATGGCACCTGCAAGTACTGCCGTGGCAACCGAAGTAGCACAGAGTCATAAAATTAATTCAATGACTTCTTATACCGTCTTAAAGACCACGCATTTGTAATGTTTTGAAACCAGAAGTTAATGAGCGTTTTGTAACCTTTAGGCGTTGCTATGATGTCGTACCTATAGTAGATATTACGAGTACAATAAAGAATTCTCGAGATGAAGTTGTACTGTGGTTTGTATGTGAATGAATTGTATGTATTAAGCAGAACTGAAAAGAAGTTGCTGTGAGGTTATTAATGAGACAATGAATATATGTGGTTCTAATGAATAGATTTTTGAAACGTTTCAATGACTACATATCGTACATATGTAATATAGTTTTATCAACAGATGAACTCTGGTCGTAATGATTACATTATGTATCTACAGTTAGATTATTTTTGTTGGTTAGGTATATTGTGTTAAATAGGTAGAATATTCAGTTCTATGTAAATAATTAAAATGCCAAAGCAAAAATCGAATCTGATTTTAAAGAGAACTAGAGCGTATGGAGAAATTAAAAAATATATATAAAGAAGAAGGGCTTACCCCAAAATTTATACCTGAAATAATTGATCAGTCTATCGGGACACTGCAAAAAAATGAAAAAATGTTTTGTCTTCATAGAAAAATTGAGGAACTACGACTATTCAACATCAACATAACCTCTACTGTAAATTTCAGTTATCCAGTAGTTATATAATAGCGTTTTTCATTGGGCGAAATGCACTCAGTGTATATCTTTCTCTATTTTGATAACGTTACGACGTTGGTACAATGAAACTTGCCACTTGTGGTCACAGCGACTACGTCACAACTTTTTTATGTAAGATACTGCGATGTCTTCGAGACACTCGTGAACGATTCTATGATAGTACATACCGGAGTAATAACATTTTTAGAAGGATAGCATCCATGTTCTTCGATTGATTGATAACAGCATTATGCGGTAGCCATAATGGAACAAAAATATTTAAAATGAAAAATATGGGACCCTGGGTTTATATCAATTTAAAAATCATTGGACATGAGCAAATCAAGTATCTTTCATAATATGGTGTACATATTTCAACAATTAATAACAAAAATTTATAAATTGTGTTTTTTATGAAAAAATGTATTTCTCTTTATTTTCGAGGCACATGAATTTTGAGTGAGTAGCATTGGATTTTGATCGTGAAGATGGGTTTGATTGGTCACTAGGGTTTCAGAACATTTCTCAAAGACACATACATGATAATTTTTATCTCGATAACTATCCATTTGTTGTTAGTATGAAGGACAATACCACAGAGTATTATGAAAATGAAAAGGAAGACGGAATTATATATTATATTAATATTATATAAAATCTTTTGATATGATATACATTTTATAATACTTGATTAGAAGTTTATGACCCTCATACATAATGCTATAATGACTACACTATGAACACAGACGACGTGATAATAATATTCAATTCAACTATCTTATATAAGCCTATATTGGCAAGTCATTACCACTACTTTATAACGTTGACGTGACGTCGCAAGAGTGTGCCTTTTTGTCGTGTTGGCAAACATATCTACGGCTGAGCATATTACAAGACATAAGTCACGGACTTTTGCGAAAGGTCTTGTAGACGTCTGTATAACAGAATTATTACCTGTGTGTGCTACTTGGGAACCTTACAGTGCGGGAGGTTTATATCCCCCCATGTCTCTGTTTGTCCAGGACCCTGAAGAGTACTATTCCTAGCCCGTAGTAGGCTCTTAATCGCATCCTCTCCAAACGAAACGTCGTCCACAGAGAAGGCCAGGAGGTATTCTCCTTCCTTCTCGGTGTTTTGGCTCATCAGAGTCCTCAGATCCGAGTTATGGACCTGAAGCCTCTGGCTGACCTCTGGTAGTGTGTTTGGGGACCCAGAGATGAATACGAGCACCCTGTGTCTGGCGGGGAGGTCTGCGAAATTGGCCACCGTCAATTCGGCGCCACCTCCCATACCCCCCACCCCAACCCAGTGAGCTAATCGCCTCCCTGAGCCAGTTCGCCGTTCCTTCATTTGCGCAGGTCATCTATAGGACTCCTGCGCTTAAAGAAGCTCTTTCGAACTGTGGTGCTGCACTCCTGCTCCCTGATGGGGACTGGAAGAGTTTATCCGTAATTGCGTTTTTTCCCCGTCTGAAGGTCCGCCCGCCTCCTTGTTTTTTCCCTGCAGGTACTGGTTTTGTAGCCGTCCATGTCCCGTCTGCCATTTTTCTTGCCTCATAAGTTTTCACTTCTGAGCCCCCGAGAGTTTTGTTTTCACGAGGTCTTTATATTTTATCCCCTCGGTTATTTTACAAGTAGCCTTGTTAGCTGACGATTGCTCGTCAGGCCCTGCTAGTGGTTTTGGGATGTGGTCTGTGGTTCCCGCATCCCTGGTGTTTCCACTGGTGGTGGCCATTACTTCCACCACAGTGGTGTCCTCTGAGTCTGAGCAGTCGGAACTCTCCTCAGGGCTTTGGTTCTGTTTTTTTCCTCTGGTTGCATATTGTTCCCACGAGAGGAGGTTATTTACTATTTGAAACAGATAAAAACTGAATTTCCAAATTTTCAATTCTTATAATTAGGTATCTTTGAGTTTTTTTATTTCCACTGAAATATATGTATCATATTTCAGTGAGTATTTAACGATGGTGGCTCAACACTATATTTTTAAAAATTGTTCCATTGTACAGAACAACTTCTACAACAACAAAATCAACTGCAAATTTTGAGGGTTGATTTGCATATACTATATATAACCACAAATACATTGACACGTGAAATAATATTTTCCATGAAGTGCTCATTTCATACCTACATAAATTTTGGAAGTGGTTTTCTACTATTGGGGAATTTTTGTCAATTTTTACACAGTACATTGTAGGGAAAATACTTCGTTCCAAGTACTATCAACACGCTGAAGTACAGAGAAAATTTGACTTCTGACCTCCGCAGCCATTTCAAATGCGCTAAAAATCGAGCCTTCCCAACAACTCAAATCATACATATAAGAGGTGGCGCCATTGAGATGGTATCGAATCCTCCTATCCACCGCAGAGATGTAAACGGCGTTTGAACTGACCACGAAACTCCCTTTAAGTCAACGGTTCAAGAAACAGCTGATGGTTCACCTTGCCAAAATCAAATCAAATCAACCGTTATAGAGATATTCAAACAAGAGCTTGACGATTTTGTGGATTGATTAAGTAATAAAGAATTGAAATTTTCAAGAGGAAATCACTACCAAATTTTAATAGAAATAGTTACCAATTCTTGATAAGTTATTGTGAAACACTTCATTTCTTATTTTCAACCGACACCCTGTGGTATATCCAAAGGACAGTGCAATGTATTGTAACGAAGTTACTATTTTTCCGCTATGTTAAACAACCAAAAGCTCCATGTAAGGATTTAAATTCATCTCGTCGGTAATAATAGGTCTAAAAATATCATTCGTGTTCATCATACATCTGTGGATTACACCTAACCCGATAAATAGGCTAAACACCCTCCGTAGATCACGCCGATACCGCGACGCGTGTATATAAAGTACGCGCGAGTGTTACTTGGGCAAGCCAACGAGTTCAGAAAGCATTTTTCATCGAGCCAGCTGTGCTATGAACAAACGTCGCCGAAAATATTCAGTCACCCGATCGAAGCCAGAGAAATCAGATCGTTCGAACAGAAGCGCGCGCTGCCATCTGATATCGTCCGGCTGACGTCAAATCACATGGATTGCTACTGAGGAGAATTTCACAAGCTGGGTAAATATAATATGCAAAATATAATTTGTATCTAAATCGGCAAAGTCCCCAAATCGGTGCGCGCCTAAACTCGGTCGAGAGGAATCAGCAAAAGAGGGGGAAACCAACTAGTGCTCCGTTTAGAAAGATTTCGAAGAATCATTAGCTTACCGAGTCTAGCACCAGCAGTCACGCGTCCGACAACTAGCATCCGAAGTGTGAGCCAAGTACCGTCCCGAGTCTAGCCGACCAGCTTGCCGAAGCAGCGATAATGAAGTTAGATGAATATTCTCTACCAGGTTAAAGGTATCGAAAATATTTGTGAGTACCAAAGGTGCGATTCGCGCATGATCGAACCATAGCCGTAAGAGGCCCATATTCATTTCAATGCTGCGCTAGTAAAGTCAGTAGTGTTTTAGATCCGATCAGAATCGCCACGTGCGAACTTCGATAGACCGTGACCGTGTTGGCAAGTGATATAAAGCCGGTCAGTAATTTTGTTTCCTTTGCAAAAAGGGCAGTTCAGTAATGTGATACGCGGTTTGGCTTGTTCAATGCACAAAATAGTGAGAAAAGATGGGAAGCACGGGCGGAGGTCGCACTGAAGGGATAGACATTTCTCGCGTCTCACCTTCCTCGCTCCAGCGTGACTTTTCAAGAGAATATTCAAGGGAGATAAAGTAGTGGGAGCACGGGTGGAGGTCGCATTGAAGGGGTGGTCATTTCTCGCATCTCCCCTTCCTACTCTCCAACGTGACTTTCCAGAGAATATACCAGGGAGATAAAAGTAGTAGGGAGCACGGGTGGAGTTCGCATTGATGAGGTGGACATTTCTCGCGTCTCACCTTCCTGCGCCTCCAGCGTGGCTGTGTTCAGGGGAATACTAGAGTACAATAGAAGGAGATAGTGAACACGGGTGGAGGTCACACTGAAGGGGTGGACATTTCCCGCGTCTCACCTTCCTGCGCTCCAGCGTGGCTTGAGGGGTAAAAGGGAAAATTGGATTCGGTCACTGAGGGGGTAGACATCTCTCACGTCTCTCCTTCATACGATCCAAAAAAGTGATAAGATGGGGACTGGAAGAGTTTATCCGTAATTGCGTTTTTTCCCCGTCTGAAGGTCCGCCCGCCTACTTGTTTTTTCCCTGCAGGTACTGGTTTTGTAGCCGTCCATGTCCCGTCTGCCATTTTTCTTGCCTCATAAGCTTTCACTTCTGAGCCCCCGAGAGTTTTGTTTTCACGAGGTCTTTATATTTTATCCCCTCGGTTATTTTACAAGTAGCCTTGTTAGCTGACGATTGCTCGTCAGGCTCTGCTAGTGGTTTTGGGATGTGGTCTGTGGTTCCCGCATCCCTGGTGTTTCCACTGGTGGTGGCCATTACTTCCACCACAGTGGTGTCCCCTGAGTCTGAGCAGTCGGAACTCTCCTCAGGGCTTTGGTTCTGTTTTTTTCCTCTGGTTGCATATTGTTCCCACGAGAGGAGGTTATTTACTATTCGAAACAGATAAAAACTGAATTTCCAAATTTTCAATTCTTATAATTAAGTATCTTTGAGTTTTTTTATTTCCACTGAAATATATGTATCATATTTCAGTGAGTATTTAACGATGGTGGCTCAACACTATGTTTTTAAAAATTGTTCCATTGTACAGAACAACTTCTACAACAACAAAATCAACTGCAAATTTTGAGGGTTGATTTGCATATACTATATATAACCACAAATACATTGACACGTGAAATAATATTTTCCATGAAGTGCTCATTTCATACCTACATAAATTTTGGAAGTGGTTTTCTACTGTACAATCTCTTTCGACTTTGGAGTTTTTGAAAAAACCGTGGTGACGAACCAGGATGAGTGACAAGATTTTGATAGAATTTGCGTTGATAGATGTCACACTGTTCCAAATAATTTATAATTTTTCAATATAATTCATTGAACTAGAAGCTAGTATTCTATTCACAATAAGAAGATTATTACAGTCCATTAAAGGATTCAACAGTCAAGTTGTTGGATATTGAACATTGGTCCATCGAGTCCGATACAAGTGAGAAGAGAATCATTCTATTTGGCGCCAATTGCCAGGCCTTAGTCATTTCAACACACCGACGACGTTCGTTATAGCCAGTTCCATACTTTAGGAGTGAGATTCCCATAACACTCCCTAGAGGTATTTATCTCTGTTCCTTATTTGACCTATATAATATACCTTACGATTTGAATAATAATCGGAATAAATACAATTAGTTCAGTCAAACAATGGCGGATATTAGTAGGTTAAAAATAAAAAGACGTACTTTGAAGTCACAATTAACAAGATTATCTAACCAAGTGAATGGTCTAGATTTAACTAATTTATCAGATACAGCAATTTTGGAATTGAAAAATAGACTTTCAAATTTTTTACCATTATTAAACAATTTCAATGAAGTTCAATTAGAAATCGAGTTGTTAGAACCTGAGGGGGCGGAAGAAGAAACTGTGGCATTTGAAACACAGTACTATGATTTGCTTGGTCGTATACAGAGTACTATCATAAAATATGAAGAACAAAATGAAAGTTTGTGCTCTACAACTATACCATCGAAATCGGTACGAATGGCATCTAACATTAAATTGCCAGTGATTAAACTTCCTGGTTTCTCAGGGGAGTATGATCAGTGGATCGAGTTTCGAGATGCATTCAAGGCCATGGTACACAATAACAAATCTATTGGTAAGGCAGAAAAGTTTTACTATTTGCGGTCTTCATTGAGTGAAGAAGCTTCTCATGCTATTCAAAATATAGAAGTTTCAGACAATAATTATGATATGGTTTGGGATTTGTTGTTGAAAAGATATGAAAACAAACAATTGATAGTTTTTACTCATATCAAACATATATTTGAATTAGAAACTATAAATAAAGAATCACATACTGAGTTACGACGTTTGTCGGACAACATTTCCAAGCACATTCGAGCTTTGAGTTCTTTGGGACTTCCTACCGAGCACTGGGACGTTTTAATAATTCATATCATTACCATGAAGTTGGACTCTGTCACGAGACGTGATTGGGAGGAATATGAGTTGAAGGGTGAACTTCCGACATTGGAAGAAATGAAGTCTTTCTTGAAACAATCATGCTATATACAGTTGTGAAAGTTTTTTGAAGTTGTCTGTAGAAAACAGAATTCAAGAGGCAAAAAAGAAACACCTATGTTTGAATTGTCTCAGACCAGGACATACTAATCAATTTTGCAGGCTTTCTGGTTGTAGGAAATATAATAGGAAACATAATACACTTATGCATTTGAAGCAGGTGTCTGAGAGTCACCAGGCAAGGGTAGGGGATGCCGAACCACTTATCAATAAAGAGGACAATGCTTCAGTAGTGCAAACTACTACATGCAATTTGAGTATGAGTACTCAACAAGTTATTTTATCAACGGCTATAGTTTTAGTAAAAGATAAGAATGATCAATTTCACGAGGCTAGAGTTTTTTTAGATAGTGGTAGTCAAAGTAACTTCATAACTAGGGAGCTGTGTAATAAATTAAGTTTGCCAATGAAACAAGTGGATTTTCCAGTAGAAGGCGTTGGACAATTACTTTGCACAATTGATCACTCTACAACTGTTAGCTTGAGAGCCAAACTGAAAAACTATAAGGCTAATATTTCATGTTTGATAATTCCTAAAATAACAAGTCCAATACCCTCAGAGTCGTTTGGAATTGCTCAGATTCCAATTCCTGATAATATTAAACTCGCAGATACAAATTTCAATAAAAAGGGGCAAATTGATATTTTAATTGGGGCAGAGCATTTCTGGAACCTATTATGTGTAGGCCAAATTGAGCTTGGGAGAAATCTACCAATATTGCAAAAGACTCAGTTAGGATGGGTGGTTGCTGGTGGACTGATTCCAAGTTCAAAAGTCAATTATAGCTATTGTAGCATAATCGCAAAAAATCCATATTCAGAGTCCAATGACTCCGAAATTGAGGCTCAGTTAACGAAGTTCTGGCAGATTGAAGAGTATAGTCAGACTAAAGCTACATTTTCCACGGATGAACAATTTTGTGAGAATCATTTCATGAATACTCATAGTAGAGATATTAAGGGTAGGTTTATTGTTGAAATGCCTTTTCGAGAAACTAATATTATTTCAGTGAACTTGTTGGGGGAGTCAAGATATTTGGCATTGAAGAGATTTTATTCAATGGAAAAAAAACTTATCAAAAATCCTATATTAAAGGCACAATATTCTCAATTTATAGACGAATACAGAAACCTTGGACATATGTACGAAATAATCGAAAATAATTCAGATTCCGAAAAATGCTTTTATCTACCACATCACGCAGCGACTAACAAAGCTAGCTTAAAAACTAAGGTGCGCGTTGTATTTGACGCGTCGATGAAAACAGATAGCGGATTGTCACTGAATGATGTGCAGTACATTGGCCAACGGTTCAAGATGATTTAATATCTATAATTTTACGGTTCAGAAAATATAAATTTGTAATCAGTGCTGATATTGCGAAGATGTATAGGCAAATCCTCATTACAGAATCGCAACGGCCGTTACAAAGAATATTTTGGAGAAACGAGCCTTCGGAAGAGCTTAAATGTTTTGAACTCAAAAGTGTTACGTATGGTACAGCGTCTGCACCATATTTGGCAACGAGGTGTCTTCGCCAACTTGCTGACGAAACGGAAATTTCTTCTCCTATCGTGAGTGAGGTAATCAAAGGAGATTTCTATATGGATGATCTACTGACAGGATCAGACTCAATCGATGACCTGTTGAGAATACAGGAAGGAGTTAATACTATTTTATATAGCGCAGGTTTCGAACTTCGAAAATGGCGCACTAACAATCTGGAGGTTCAAAGGGCTCTCAAAGTACAGTCCGATCTAGAAGTAAGTATTTTAAAACTTGGAGACGGGCAAAATAAAACTTTGGGAATTCTATGGGACTCCGCCGACGACTATTTACAGTATACTATTAACACTGCAACAGAACCAGTAACAAAAAGGTCTATTCTATCGAAAATAGCCCAAATCTATGATCCGTTGGGTCTGTTGGGTCCAGTTGTGGTGGTGGCTAAGATGATTATGCAGCAGCTATGGCAAGCAAAATTATCTTGGGATGAAGGAGTTCCTCAGAACATCCAGACGCGATGGGTGAAATTTAGGAATAATCTAGCGGTATTGAATCAAATTAAAATACCTAGATGGGTTATGACTAATGACGTGATACGGGTTGAATTGCACGCTTTTGCAGACGCCTCTGAAAAGGCATATGGAACCTGCGTGTATATAAAATGTGAAAATAAAGATGGAGCATATACAACTAGTTTACTATGTGCTAAATCGCGAGTAGCACCAATTAAGAAAGTAAGTCTTCCCCGACTGGAACTATGCGGAGCATATGAATTAGCTCAATTAGTTTACAAGGTACAGTCTGCCATAAAAATAAACTTCGATGCCTGTTACTATTGGTCTGACTCAACTATCACATTGTATTGGATAAAATCCGATAGTAGTGGATATAAAACTTTCGTGGCAAATCGCATAAGCGAAATACAGAGTTTGACCAACAAAGCAGATTGGCATCATGTGAGATCCGAAGATAATCCAGCAGACTTTGTGTCGAGGGGCATAGATGCTGATCAAATGATATCTTCGGATTTATGGTGGAGAGGACCTCTATGGCTATTAAAAAATGAAAGGGAATGGATTCATTCAGATATCGGAGATATTAAAGAGGTTCCTGAGCAACGGATCGTTGTTTCAATATCCACGATCATACAGACAAATACTATCAAGTTCTTTAACAATAATATTTTTCCCAAATTTTCGAAATTCCGTAAATTGCAACGCGTGGTAGCCTACTTATTACGATATAAAACAAATTTACGATGCACTATACAAAAACGTCAGTCAGGAAGTTTAACCGTAAATGAATTGAATGGGGCTTTGTATTTATTAGTTTCAGTGGCACAACAAGATGAATTTTCTAGGGACTATATGGCTCTGAAGAATAATGTACAGTTAGACAAGATTAGTAAACTGCTATGTTTGCATCCCTTCATGGATGAACAAAATAACGTCATACGCGTTGGCGGTAGGATATCCAATGCAAATTACAAGTTGGATAAAACACACCCTATGATACTACCACCAAAGCATGAGATCACACAACTAATTTTAAAGGGAGAACATGAACGCTTGTTACACTGTGGCCCACAACAACTTCTTCACTCGGTTAGACAACAATTCTGGCCGTTATGCGAAAAAAAATTTGCTAGACTGACTGTCAGGAAATGTGTAAAATGTTTTCGGGCAAGACCTAAAGCATCAGAGTATCTTATGGGCAATTTACCTGCCATTAGAATATCCCAGTGTTTTCCATTTCATAATACGGGCGTGGATTATGCAGGGCCCTTCCTCCTCAAAGATCGCAAAACTCGAGGTGCAAAACTGATTAAGAGTTATATCTGTCTGTTTATTTGTATGAGTACTAAGGCTATGCATCTCGAAATTGTAACCGATCTAACTACAGATAATTTTTTGTCCAGTTTGAAACGATTCATATCTAGGAGGGGAAAACCGGAGGTCATTTATTCCGACAACGGTACCAATTTTGTAGGGGCAAATGCTAGACTGCGCGAATTTGGTGGATTTATGAAAAGTAACGCTCAAACTATTGTAAATAATGTAACTCATGAAAATATCATGTGGAAATTCATACCAGCAAGAGCCCCACATTTTGGAGGTCTCTGGGAAGCTGGAGTTAAAAGCGTAAAAAAGCACCTAACTAGAATAATGGGTAATGCTCATTTAACTTACGAAGAATTTAATTCGGTGATTGTTCGGATCGAAGGTATATTGAATTCCCGACCACTTTATCCTCTATCCTCTGATCCATCTGATTGCAATCCTCTGACCCCATCTCATTTCCTAATTGGGAGAGCGATGACAGCCATTCCAGAGCCCAGCGTTCTACATCTCGAAGAAAACCGTTTGGACAAGTATCAGCGGCAGCACCAAATTCTTGAACATTTCTGGCGTCGTTGGCATAAAGAGTATATATCGGAACTACAAGTTCGATCAAAATGGAAGGCAGCAGCAAGCAGTATCATTAAAGTCGGGAGCCTAGTGATTATAAAGGAAGATAATCAGCCTCCACTGAAATGGACTTTAGGAAGGATCACTGCACTTCATCAGGGCAAAGACGAAGTCATACGAATCGTTTCGGTAAAAATTGGACAGCAGATATTTAAACGTCCCGTAACGAAGATTTGTGTACTTCCAATTAGTGACAATGAAAAATAAAACCTCAATGTGAAGTGTCGACTAAACAATTCAATTTATTCCAAAAAGTTTGAATTCAATTTATGTTGAAACTAACTTATAGTTTTCAAGGCGGGCGATATGTACAATCTCTTTCGACTTTGGAGTTTTTGAAAAAACCGTGGTGACGAACCAGGATGAGTGACAAGATTTTGATAGAATTTGCGTTGATAGATGTCACACTGTTCCAAATAATTTATAATTTTTCAATATAATTCATTGAACTAGAAGCTAGTATTCTATTTACAATAAGAAGATTATTACAGTCCATTAAAGGATTCAACAGTCAAGTTGTTGGATATTGAACATCTACTATTGGGGAATTTTTGTCAATTTTTACACAGTACATTGTAGGGAAAATACTTCGTTCGAAGTACTATCAACACGCTGAAGTACAGAGAAAATTTGACTTCTGACCTCCGCAGCCATTTCAAATGCGCTAAAAATCGAGCCTTCCCAACAACTCAAATCATACATACAGTGCTAGTCAAAAGTCCTCTCCCCCCCTCGTATCTTTTGAACGGGTATACTTATAATAATGAAATTTGGAGGGTGGAAATAAACGGATGTAGGCTTCTCAACTGGTCATAACAGGTGACGCAATAGTCATAAATGACGTCACAAGGCCACTGTGACCAATAATTTTAAATGGGACCCTATGGCAAGTGACAGCTCGTTTGAAAGGTATTGACAATACCTATTCAGTCATACCAATTTTGTTTGGGTTTCGGCTGATTTTGATTGATAAATTGAAGAAATACGAAAATTATAGTTTCGCATTTAATTAATAAAGATTTTAAAAGTACGCCTCTGGTTAATTGTCAAAAAGGTTGACGTTTTTGAATTCTCTACTTGTCAAAAGTGTTTATACCTTGAAAATTTACCTAAGCTATTGTTTAACGAGACGTTTAAGTGTTTACATAGGCAAAATGGTACGTACTGTAGCCGACAAAGTAGCTGCTATCTTAATAATTGGTGAATGTAGAAACAATTTCCATGCAGCGGAACGACTGTTTAATGAGAGGTACCCCGATCGCCCTATATCGAGGGTTTATTTGAGGGAGCTTCTTCGGAAGTTTGAAGCATCAGGTAGTGTTCAAGATGCCAAACGATCTGGTCGACCAACAATTAGTGACGACAAAAAAATTGACATAATTGGAGAAATGGTAGTAAACCCTACTTCTTCCACAGCCCAAGTTGCGTCTATCTGTGAAGTCAGTCAAAGGACAGTACATAGGGTGTTGGCTAAAAACAAATTTCATCCATACAAATTAAAAATGGTGCACCAACTTTCAGATGATGACCCCGACCGAAGACTAGAATTCTGTGAAACTATGTCCAATAAAATGAACCAACAACCAGGCTACATACAGACAATTTGTTTTAGTGACGAAAGTACTTTCTTTCTCAATGGAATGTTAACACTCAAAATGTGAGGTATTGGAGTGACACAAATCCTCACATCTTTCGTGAAAAACATACTCAATTTCCAGAAAAAGTAAATGTTTGGGCAGGTATTTTGGGAAACCACATAGTTGGGCCTCTTTTTCTCAATGCTAACTTAACCGGTGAATTGTATCTGGAGATGTTACAAAATGATATTGAGTCGTTAATTCTGGAAATTCTAGAAGATAATCCAGATGAATTCGACAACTTGGAAATAACGTTTCAACAAGATGGTGCTCCTGCACACTATTACGGTGCAGTAAGACGTTACCTAGATGAAGAATATCGTGGTAGATGGATTGGACGACGAGGTTCGATCGAATGGCCAGCTCGGTCACCGGACCTTACACCATTAGATTTTTTTCTATGGGGTACTTGAAATCTAAGGTTTACGCTACAGCACCTGACAGTATTGCCATTCTGAAACAACGAATTGTTGAAGAATGTAGGGCAATTTCCGCTGACACACTGGGACGAGTACGACAAGAGTTTAGCAATAGGATGCATTACTGCCAGGAAGTAGATGGAGCACATTTTGAACACTTATTATAAGAACTGGTTCTTAAATCTTTATTAATTAAATGCGAAACTATAATTTTCGTATTTCTTCAATTTATCAATCAAAATCAGCAGAAACCCAAACAAAATTGGTATGACTGAATAGGTATTTTCAATACCTTTCAAACGAGCTGTCACTTGCCATAGGGTCCCATTTAAAATTATTGGTCACAGTGGCCTTGTGACGTCATTTATGACTATTGCGTCACCTGTTATGACCAGTTTAGAAGCCTACATCCGTTTATTTCCACCCTCCAAATTTCATTATTATAAGTACTTATACCCGTTCAAAAGATACGAGGGGGGGAGGGGACTTTTGACTAGCACTGTATAAGAGGTGGCGTCATTGAGATGGTATCGAATTCTCCTATCCACCGCAGAGATGTAAACGGCGTTTGAACTGACCACGAAACTCCCTTTAAGTCAACGGTTGACTTGCAACACTATTTTCACTCATCATGATAGTTGTTATACGACAGTTGCAGATTATTGTAAAGATGTTGTTGCAGGCAACTTATACAAAAAAATTAAAATTAAGAAGTTTATTTTATTTTCGGTTCACCCTGTAGACAATTCCAGCACAAAAAATGTTATTGTAATGGTAATGGTAATTGGGTGGTGACAGATAAGTACTATGACCTCAATTAGAACTATTGTGCCCCTCCTACTTATACTATAACAGCCCCTTTGAGTCTAATAGCTGACTACGAAAATAAAAAAATGATAAGGTACAAGGGAAATTTCTACATAGAAACCTTCTTTACTAGCTGACAAGCGTGTAGCTCTGCATGCAGAAGTCAGTCCAGGGGTGGGAACCGGGGGCGGGCGATCAAACGCGTTAGCTGCATTCTCCCAGCGCTCAGATAACAACTTTATTAATTTAAGTTAGCCTAGTAGATCACTTAGATGAGCGTTCGCTTCTAAACTATAAGGACCCGGATTTGGTCCCAAGCTGCTTCACGCAACTTTTGTTTTAAATTTTCTATTACACTCAAATTAACCACAAAACTTCATAAGTCACCAAAACATATTACCTCAGAACTCCCACACTCAAAATCCCTCAAAACACAAAACAGCATTTTCACAGAGCATGACTTGCTCCGCAGCAACCGCAAGCTGCTGAAAATTTCTCTGAACCTGTATTTTTGACATATTTTTCCCAGGAATTAGCTCTGATTTACAAAAGCGTTGAAGTGCCAACAAAAAAAATCTTTTTGAAATGTAAAATTCTGACTTACAAGTCAGAATTCTGAGATGCAAGTCAGAATTCTGAGACGCATTCTGTTAAGTCAGAATTTTACATTTCAATTTTTTTTTGTTGTCACTTCAACGCATTCGTACTGATTTGTTGAACGAAATTATTAGCGTAAATTTCAATTGATTTATTACGATAAAATTACAGATCTTTCTCATAAGCGAATTGCAGGAAGGAATATATAGCTTTATTTGACATAAATAATTTATTTTTATATAGGGTATCGCAAAACATTGCGAGGCGGCCTCCTACTATCTCTTTACAGGGGCGTACGGGGCCGTAAAGTATAAATAATTACAATAATTAGAATCTTGTCTTACCTCGTTTTTTATATATTACCTATATATATATATATATATATATATATATATATATATATATATATATATATATATATATATATATATATATATATATATATATATATATATATATATATATATATATATATATATATATATATATATATATATATATATATATATATATATAAAAGGTTTTAATTTTTTTTAATTAATTGGGGCCCGTCTAGTAGAAGACTCTTATATTCTAACAAGTCAAATTTAAACAGTACTATATTTTTTAACCATAAAAATCTTATGAATAAAATATTTCCATATTCAACTGAAAAAATTATTGGAAATCCACCCTTCTCTACTATTTCCAAATCAAACCCTGAAACACTAACTCTTATTTACTCTCAGCAAAATCGAAAGGAGTACGATTAGTTTTAGATAATCTAAGTACTAAGAATAAAATATATTCTTGAACTCAATAATACGAAGGCGTAGAAGGGCCACTGATTTTTTTAAATATAACTCCGACTTAGTATCTCGGAATTTCGACTTGACATCTCGGAATTATATAATTGCGACTTAGTATTTCGGAATTCCGACTTATTATCTCGGAATTATATAATTCCGACTTAATATCTCGGAATTCCGAGAATTATATAATTCCGAATCATTAAGTCGGAATTCCGAGATACTAAGTCGGAATCATATATTCCGAGATGTTAAGTCGGAATTCTGAGATACTAAGTCGGAATTATAAAAAAAAACTCAGTGACCCTTCTACGCTTGAGCATAGTTTATTTTTTGTATTATTCTGTGGGGTGTATAGTTTCGAAGTAGAAGAGAACAATATTTGAAAATAGATAATTGAACATTTTACTATTAGTACTTATATCAGAATCCTAGTGAGTAAAACGTTTTTTGATATTAATTTATGTTTTCATTATGAAACTGAAACAACAAATCTCAAAATCCGCCACAGAGATTTGAAATTACTTATACTTTCCTCAGACCATAATGCCCACTTGGTGTTCAGTTTCATCCTGTGGAAACAGACAATATGCTGACAACAGTTCAAAGCATGTTATAGTTACTGTTAATATTCAGTGTAGACCTTAGTGCACTTATATACATTTCAATCAACATCTAATTATGTAAATAAGTACCTTGATTTATGAGGTTAAATTCGGCCTCTTGAAAAAAGAATCGTCGAAATAACGTTTGGTTCAAAATGTATGTCAAGAATATAATTGATTTAGCCGAACAGGTTACAAATAATGTCAAAAAATCTCTCGAAATCTTCTTATCGCTGGAAAAGAAGGATGAAAACAGACATCTCTCGATCTTTGCAGCCGAATTGTATTACGAAAAGTTTCTAAAGCACCACGCTTTGACTTCGGATTCGAATTCAAGGAAAAATATGCGTATGTGAGAATTCTCAAAATTTCCCCACGAATTTGGAAATTTGAAATTTCAAGTCATATTGTTTAATTCCATTAGGTATTCACGTTGACATATCTGCTCTTGAATGTATATTGGACCACTCTGTATGTTACGTGGGCCACCTGTACTCATGTCCATGCACGAGATCTCTGATAGGTTATAATTAGGATCTTATGCGAACTCCTATTGCGAGGTCTCGGTGATCTCTATGTGCTGGAACTAAACGAAATTCCCAGTGGTGTCCCCAGGAGAAACCATTCCATTTGCCAGGTTCCAACTTATTGCGAGTTCCTGAAGATGTCCCGAACGTAACCTGGAAGAAATTCTTATTGCGAGTTCCTAAAGTTATCCCGAATGTAACCAGAACAAAAAAATTCTAATGCGATTTCCTAAGTATCCCGAATGTAAGAAACAGGATTCCTGGTATCCCGAACGTACTCACTGTTGTTACCCGAACGTAACCTGAATAGGAAATTCTTATTGCAATATATAGAGACAATAGATACGCGAGACATATACACATCGCACACCGGGGAATTCTATGATACAGAAACAAACAGATCGTGATCGTGAGTCGTGGATCGTGGAGATCGTCTATCATTCCTATCCGTTAGTCTGTTTAACTAACGTAATTTTGAGTGCTTGGATGGCGTTGACTGCTGCACAAGGTGATTGTTAATCGCTTGTATAATATGTATTTGACTATTTGTGTTTAAGTGTTTAATGAAGAGAGAGGATAGATAAGTGCTGTTTTTACCATGGTATCATTTTACGAAGGGTATTTTTGTTGTGTAGACCTACTGATGGTGTGATAGATGAGAGGTGTTAACTTGTTGCTGCCATTTAAGATTCATTCTATACCCAGCAACCGATAAAAAGGAATTTAATAATTTTATCTTATATCCTTCATATCAATTAGTTTCTACGTGGTTTGACTGGCGTATTAGAATATATTTTCACCTCGAAAGATAAGTTCCTTTATATCTATTATTTAGAAGAAGTAAATAGGATGTCTGCTCGATATTAGCCTGATAGATACCATATCAATCGGCAAAAGAGGCGCCGAATAAGCATTCAAAGCAAATCAGGCAATGATGAAGATAATACCTTTGATAATGACAATCTAGGTAAAGGAGTAATTTTATACTAATTTAACAGGTGAATATTTTTCAATCAAATTTCAAATTGGTACCTTATTTTCTCTCGACAACGCTGAATTTTTTAGACATATTATCCAGTGTGCATTACATGGGGTTATGGAACTTTTTCAGTTTTTAGATTTGTTTTTCGAATTCCTTAGAAAAAACAGCTGATGGTTCACCTTGCCAAAATCAAATCAACCGTTATAGAGATATCCAAACAAGAGCTTGACGATTTTGTGGATTGATTAAGTAATAAAGAATTGAAATTTTCAAGAGGAAATCACTACCAAATTTTAATAGAAATAGTTCAGCAATTCTTGATAAGTTATTGTGAAAAACTTCATTTCTAATTTTCAACCGACACCCTGTGGTATATCCAAAGGACAGTGAAATGTATTGTAACGAAGTTACTATTTTTCCGCTATGTTAAACAACCAAAAGCTCCATGTAAGGATTTAAATTCATCTCGTCGGTAATAATAGGTCTAAAAATACCATTCGTGTTCATGATACATCCGTGGATTACACCTAACCCGATAAATAGGCTAACACCCTCCGTAGATCACGCCGATGCCCGACGCGTGTATACAAAGTACGCGCGAGTGTTACTTGGGCAAGCCAGCGAGTTCAGAAAGCATTTTTCATCGAGCCAGCTGTGCTATGAACAAACGTCGCCGAGAATATTCAGTCACCCGATAGAAGCCAGAAAAATCAGATCGTTCGAACAGAAGCGCGCGCTGCCATCTGATATCGTCCAGCTGACGTCAAATCACGTGGATTGCTACCGAGGAGAATTTCACAAGCTGGGCAAATATAATATGCAAAATATAATTTGTATCTAAATCGGCAAAGTCCCCAAATCGGCGCGCGCCTGAACTCGGTCGAGAGGAATCAGCAAAAGAGGGGGAAACCAACTAGTGCTCCGTTTAGAAAGATTTCGAAGAATCATTAGCTTACCGAGTCTAGCACCAGCAGTCACGCGTCCGACAACTAGCATCCGAAGTGTGAGCCAACTACCGAAGAATCCTACTACCGTCCCGAGCCTAGCCGACCAGCTTGCCGAAGCAGCGATAACGGAGTTGAATATTCTCTACCAGGTTAAAGGTATCGAAAATATTTGTGAGTACCAAAGGTGCGATTCGCGCATGATCGAACCATAGCCGTAAGAGGCCCATATTCATTTTAATGCTGCGCTAGTGAAGTCAGTAGTGTTTCAGAATCGCCACATGCGAACTTCGATAGACCGTGACCGTGTTGGCAAGTGATATAAAGCCGGTGAGTAATTTTGTTTCCTTTGCAAAAAGGGCAGTTCAGTAATGTGATACGCGGTTTGGCTTGTTCAATGCACAAAATAGTGAGGAAAGATGGGAAGCACGGGCGGAGGTCGCACTGGAGGGATAGACATTTCTCGCGTCTCACCTTCCTGCGCTCCAGCGTGACTTTTCAAGAGAATGAAATGATTAATGAAATTGATATGATAAAAGTAGTGGGGAGCACGGGTGGAGGTCGCATTGAAGGGGTGGTTATTCCTCGCATCTCCCCTTCCTACTCTACAACGTGACTTTTCCAGAGAATATACCAGGGAGATAAAAGTAGTAGGGAGCACGGGTAGAGTTCGCATTGATGAGGTGGACATTTCTCGCGTCTCACCTTCCTGCGCCTCCAGCGTGGCTGTGTTCAGGGGAATACTAGAGTACAATAGAAGGAGATAGTGAATACGGGTGGAGGTCACACTGAAGGGGTGGACATTTCCCGCGTCTCACCTTCCTGCGCTCCAGCGTGGCTTGAGGGGTGAATGGGAAAATTGGATTCGGTCACTGAGGGGGTAGACATCTCTCACGTCTCACCTTCATACGATCCAAAAAAGTAATAAGTAGGGGCCAAAAAGATAAAGTATGAAGGCACCTTCCTGCGCTCCAGCGTGACTTTTCGAGAGAATATACCAGGGAGATTAAAATAGTAGGGAGCACGCATGGAGGTCGCATTGAAGGGGTGGACATTTCTCGCGTCTCACTTTCCTGCGCTCCAACGTGGCTTGGTCGAAAAAATGCAAAAGTAAGAGAAAGATAGGAAGCATGGGCGTAGGTCGTACTGAAGGGGTAGATATTTCTCGCATCTCACCTTCCTGCGCTCCAGCATGGCTCAAGGGGTAAAAGGAAAAACTGGATACGGTCACTGAGGGGGTAGACATCTCTCGCGTCTCACCTTCATACGATCCAAAGTAGTAATGAGTAGGGGCCAAATAGATAGAGTGGGAGTATAAAGGGTAGACTCAACTAGGAAGTATAGGTTGAGCCAGCCTCCACGTGGAGCGTTACGAACTGCTACTTCAATTAATTGCTTTGGCCGTCCGTAAAGCTTGCATTGATACCCGCTTCATACTACGAATAGTCAGGGCCTGTCGCTTTGCACCCGTTTTTGAGCTTGCATACTACTCCATACGATACCCCCGCATGAGCTTTTGGTTGCTAGGCTAATAATTTTACCCCACTTGCTTTAAAACACCATCCCCGCCTTCTTTGTATATAGTGCTTGCCAGTTGTTTATTTGTTGTAAAAACTTGAGGCTGCCGTTTTCTTTTCTTTTTTGAGATACATTATTGATAGCTCTTGCT
Organism: Gonioctena quinquepunctata; assembly: GCA_018342105.1. NCBI lineage: Eukaryota > Metazoa > Arthropoda > Insecta > Coleoptera > Chrysomelidae > Gonioctena > Gonioctena quinquepunctata. Next base: position 207,805 of record JAFIRS010001587.1, read on the forward strand.
TATCTTGTAAGATGAGATGTTTAATAAACTACATATTTGTTCATCATTTCAATATTCTTCCTCTCTTGCAGTTATATTAATGGAAAGTGTTCTGATCTGAATACTTTTGCTGCAGCAACACACACGTGTGTAGTTCAATCCCTTGTGTAATATATAATTTAATATGTGCTCAAGAGGTCTACCAACTTAGGTCATGAATAACGCTAAATGGCTATTATCTTTCTTTGTACTGTCTATGAAAAATAATCATATGAGAAGCAGAAAAATTTTACCAATTCGATACTGAAAAACATTATATGGCCCTATATACTTATTATATTGAATCCATGAAATAACGTTTTCATCTTATTGATGTGAGATTCACCTAATTCGTTCAGACTAACATGAAAAACAGCAGTTATTATTTATATCCTGAATAGTGACATCAGTAGCTCAGTTGGTGGAACTTTTGTCTGAAGTATGGAATAATATTATCTACAAAACCATTGAAGCACTAGAAATAAAAATTGAATGCATCTATTCTACATATTTTAGGTATGACCTGAAAAAACGATACAATATGGATTTACTAAGTTTGAGTATCCCGATGGAAATTTCTCCCACGAGCTCTCAGATATATGCTGCCACAACTTCCCAGCGATTTATACAAATATGCTCGCAAATATGTATCACAAAAGAGTAAGTGACTGAAAGATAATCTTTATAAACTTTATCTTTTATCGTTAAGGATAACCTCTTAGTAGGTTTTTCATATTAAAAAAGGGAACATTAGTCTCAATTAAAAAATGGAAAAAAATCTAAATTAGAAAAAATCTACGATGAAAAATTGAAGTTACTTTTTACTTTTTGTAATATCTAACAGAAAACAACTATCGTGCGAAATTCATAACTTTTAACCTGAAGAAATCTGATTTACATTTGGATTCAGATATTTGATTGAAAAACTCTTTATCCAATCCAATCTGATTGAGAAAGTTTTTATTTAAATATCAGAATGAAAATGCGAATATTCATAGAGGAATTTTTCAGGATATTTCACAATATTTATTGTGATATTAATTCTATCAAATAGCATGCCATAGTGGCTGGGAAGTGGTTGTTTTCTGTTAGATTTACAAGAAGTAACTTCAAGTTTTCATCGTAGATTTTTTCTTATTCTGAATAGTTTTTCGATTTTCAATTGAGATCGTTTTTTTCTTTATCAATATATAAGAATATCCTTTACAGCTCGCAATGCGAACTCTTGAAGACCACGCCAGAAGTACAGCAAGGGACCTCACATAGATCTCAACAAAGCAGTTGACGTGAATTTCCCAAAGAACTCGCCAAAAGGCTGTATATACGAAGTTCCCACAGAACTCGCCAGAGCACTGCCTGCGATAATCACACACCTAGCTTTCATGCGAGCTCACAGAGACCTCGACATGAGATGTAAATGAGAATTTCCCAAAGTACTCGCCACAAGATTTCGCAGAGATCTTGCCAGAGTGTATTGTTCGAGAATTTCCACTGGGATATCCTAAGACCTCGCTGAGAATATCCCGGCGGCGGACATTTGACGGAGATATAGAGCTCTCAACAACCTCTCAGAGAAGTTACAAAAGGCGTCACACTTTCCTAAGAAGAGTTCGCCGAGATATCTCCCGACGGCAGTATTGTCTAGCACGTGCGAGATGAACAGTGGAGTATAATTTCGTAATAATATAACCATACAACATTATTTATATGCCCATCAGCCCTGAAAGACACAGTTCATCGACACATTACGCTGCGTATATTGTATAATATAAATAATCTCATTGATTTCGAGACTGTTGCCATTGAATTGATGAAATTGCAATAACGAATGTAATGGGTTTCTGCTACAACAAACGGAAAAACTGTGAATACAAAGCTTTTCACCGAACAAAGTTCCATCAAATATTGTTGAAAACAAAAGGTTTCCCAGGAAGAAGGTAATTCCATAAGTGAATGCGGAACGGCAAAGACATACAATGACGACAATGAAATGGTACTTAAGGCAAACAGTGACAAGTTGAATATTTTCAATGAAACAGTGGTCGATCATTAACTCATAAGTTTGCATGAGCATATCTATTAACCGTACGGATCACCATTATTAAAAAATTCGGATGAAATCCAATTTGCCATCAATAATCAAGATGTATCAGTTGATGTGAAGGGAGGGTGGTGTGCACTTTCAGATACCCGACATTTCTGGCAGTTTCATTCGCCCCAAAAGAAGTGAACAAAGTATGCTATCTCTCCAATAATGCTTTAGCATTTCTCTTGGATGAGATCCGCTATGAAATGGCTCGTCAACAAGTTGCCGTTGTTCGAAAATCAGGTATAACTTCCATAATGAAGAATATGGTTCCATTCTCAGTTGCTTCTTATAACTGGATGGAAGCTTTCCGATACAAAACAACACATCATCGAATGAATTAGTCATGTGTTCAGTGGAAAAATTCCTCTCAAGTATATGGGGGTTTACCGAGGATTGCAAGGAGAGCATTCTGAATGCCAAACAAGAACTAATATTTGATTATGGGTCGCTCATTCAAGAATTCATATATTGGAGATGTTGATGCCATTTTGGAAATTAGGAAAATTGAATGGTAAATGAGACATGTTGTGCCCGAGGACAAACAGAAGCTCAAATTATTCGGTAGAATTCATAAAAGTGGTTGGAATTCAAAAATCAAGATGGCTCATCTTATGTGGGAACTTCATGAATTATCCTCATTACGCAGCAAAACTTCGGATATATGAGCAATGAAATCAACGTACACTTTGGAAACACCTCATTTCATAATTATTGGTATTCACTGGAAAAAAAAATCCGTGCATACCACTGAACTCTGAATCTTCTACATAACTCGCGTTTTTTAATAATAACTACCTCGTTAGCGTTTTGCTACTTCTCGTAACGTTAATTTTTGTTTTTTGTTCGTGTTTCATCAAATTTTATTTTTGAAACGAGCAGGGATACACTTGCGAATGGCATCTGTTCATCAGGGAACATATGGGGTAGGTTTTTTCAAGATATTTGGTGTCAGAAAGAATTATTTGGGCGCCATGCAACTTTTAGCAATGAACTGAAGAGTTTTTCCCAAGTTGCAAAATACAAAAACTAATATTCAACTAATTCTTATTACAAAGGGGTAATTGAAGGAAACTGAGTGAATTACGAAAGCTTAAGTGACGATTTTATATTATAAAAATAATTCACAGGTAGTTATTTCCTTTAGCATCAGCAATGAACGATTTTCTTTCTCGATTACTAGATACTTAGTTTTGCGCCTAAATATTTGATCAGAAAGATTATTCAATGAGGCGCATCTCCATACCACACTATGCTTCTGCTAATAAATTCGAGAAATAAGTTTTTTTGTTCACACAAACAGGTAAATCGTAAATGCTAGAGGTATTTCCACGAGTAGTGTCTTTTATTGCTATATGTAGATCAAAAATGATATAAACAAAATCTGGCCTCTCACAGAAGTCTATAAACCCATGTGACTATACCAACCACATGGGAAAATAATTTTTTCCGGCAGTGTGGAGCTTTTCGATAGGGACCTCGAAATTTAGCTATCTATCAACTATTATATGGAAGGTAATATTAGGTGATCAACTATATGGTGAGTCATTTCAAATGAAATCCAGCGTATGAACAGTTTTTTTGTATTATATTCCCCACGTAAAACCCCGAAAAAACAAAATTACAGCAAAAAAAACATAATGGTCGAGTAACATCGACAGATTCAGAGCGAAATAAGTGCTTCTATCCCTTCACGAGGGTTGAGCAGGCTCTCTATCAACTCAAACTGGTACGTCAAGTCATAGAAATATCACGGAGACAGGATCAATCAAACAAATCCCAAAGCAAATGGAAATGGTTTCGACTTCATAGCCTCTTTTCCTTATCAATTCCCAAATACGCTGCCGAGAGTCTCCGAGATCGTACCAAGGTACTCGTGTATTTCGGCGCACATCCTAAGCAGTCCGGCAAACGATACAATTTGTTGATTTTCACTTTTTGTACATTCTAGAAATCCCTCGATTCATCCGGTGCCTTCTCAGAGTATTTCCTGGAATGACAAACATGCAGTGGCGTTTTGTGTTCGTTATCGTAACAGCATCAAGAACTGAATCAGCCAGCCATGAAACTGTAACAAAAGACAATCAATGGAAAGAATGCCACAAAACGAACACAAAATTATACACACGAACAACAGCGGTACAAACCAATCTCCTACCCAGATTCACGCCACGAGTTGTTGAATCTGATAAAAAAGTGACATTACATACTCCAACATTTTACCAAAAATCATCATTAACAGCTAGACCCTCGCATCGGACCAAGAAATCCAGATTCAGGACCTCAGGGACAACCCAAGGATCCTTCCCCTCAAACTGGACAAATTTGACAAGAAATCGACACTATCTAAAGTCAGCGAAGCCCTAACGAATGGACCAAGTTACCCCTATACAGAAGGATGGACCAACTTCAACCAAGGTCAATAATAGTTGATAACCGTTGGCAGAATATTTCAATTTATCCATCGCATGAAACGAAACGTGGACTGATCAATGGTATTGGCAGTACCGTCAACTTAGACCAATAACATGCTCAGAATACGAGCAGGCAATACCAGCACTTCCAACTAACCAGAAAAGCATCCCATTGAACCAACCGCTCACAACCACATTCATAGATAATTACAACAGAACCAATTCATCGATCGCAAAAAATATAAAGTTTATATGAGAAGATCAACAAAATAAATGCAGAAATCGATTTCAATCACTCCATGAGAATTCGAAATATATTGAGTCTATTGAACCTATCACTGCAAATAATACTATAGTTACTCACTGATCTCGAAAATTCAATCGCATTCCCATGGACGAGACTGCATATCACAAATTTTGCAATCATTCATATATCTCAATTAACTGAAAATTTCAAACACCTTTAAAGGGCCAGCCTGAAAATACAACAAACAATAACAAATACAAATGTGAAATTTCCACTGAAAAAAGTCAAATATCTAGGACAATTGATTACAAAAAACCCAGAACAGTAAAATGTATTGAAAGGTATCCATAGCCAATGAAATAAATTCATTTCTGGGACTAACCGACTGATAAAATTAATAAATTTTGGAAAAAATTCGAAACTCCCGATACATTTATCAATTCTACTTCAGAATGTAATGAATCTTTGAAACTTTGAAAGACTTTCTAGTCCAAAGTCATATTCTGATTTAACCAAATTTAAACAAGTTCTTCATTCTGACACGTGATGTTATGTCGCTATTGATTCCATGCTATTGGCAAATATCCTTCCATTGCTTATGTTTCAAAAACTATATATCTTCTGCGGAAACCAAATATTCAACTATTAAAAAAGAACAATTAGTAAATGAATGTCAAACCTTTCAGATCTCATCTACGGTAGAAATTTATTTTGGAAATAGACCATAGACCCTTAAGCTAGTAATTTTTAATAAAAGTTCCCAGAAGTAGACTATCAAGATAGAAATAGATATTAGAATATCCATATGAAATCATTCACCAATCTAGAAAATAAATCAAAATGCTTTATCCCAAATCAAAATCAACAATTTAAAAAAAGCAAAATTTCATTCAAAAGTCATTTGTCATCGATGACGATGAACACTGAAACAGAAATAGTTCTATTTCATAAGAGTTCCAGAAACTGTTTCATAAGAGGTAAATACTTTCACTAGACTGTAAAACAAAAATCAATAATTGACCATTCAAAATTTCAGCCTCCAAATAAACAACTTTTGGATAAAATGTAATTTTTTCGAAAGAAAACAAAATGAGTCCATTACACGAAAATATGTTTTTGAGGAAAATCCATATTTCAGATATAATTGAATCAACATTCTTTCGAGCAAAAGTTCAAAAATGAAAAATATTTTCTGATCCCGAAAGAGCAATTGAGGTTTTATTCAACACGATGTATGGAGATCAACATGTTTTTGAACGTCCCCAAAATTATTTAGTTGATTATTTCTCTCATATACCTGAAGTAGAGGGCGATTTTCAATTGATTTTCGGTGAAAATCAGACCCCGGCGAGATTAAACTGACTATTCCACGCACCTTGGAATTTTCACAAAATCTGACCAATCAAAAACCAGAGACAGCTTGTATTATCGCGAAAACACCAGCTGTCTTTCAATTCTGATTGGTCTATCAGCATGGTGTTTTCAACGACGTAACCATGGATACGGATCGCAATGCAAAGTTTGACAGTTTGACCAAAAATAATTGTAGCTGCAAACGTCAAAATGAGTCGCTTCGGTGCTACTTCAAATGAAGTAATAAACCAAAAGTAAATATACCCAGTAACACAAAAAAATCAAAATCTTATATATGGAGACAATTTATGACGTTCTGTGCGGAACGCAACTACAAATTAGATGCAGAAAATAGCAACGAAAGATTAGCATTCATTCTAAAAGACTGGGGATTCAATATGCGGGAAATTGATGGTAGTGATTAAAACCATATGGAACACTACTGCAAAATTAATACAAGAAAAATATTTTTGTGAGTATCAGAGACATATTGATCCCTTCAAAAATATAATGTTCAAGGAGGCGAGGGCGGCTCGAGATAGCAAGAGAAAATTGTTGCAAGCTGTACCCGAAAAAAATAAAATTAGTTCTGTCGCTACGACTACAGATGAATATAGAAATATGTGCTTACAATGGGACGAAGACACGCCAGAGGGACTCCAAAAGAAGTTTTTTCACATAGCTGCGTAGAACTAGCTTGGAGAGGTAACGAAGCAACGTTTTCCAAGTTATATTTTTTAAGGGAGAGACTAACAACAAAGGCTGTTTAACAAACAGAATTGCATATAACCCGATATTCTCCAAAACCCTCCAGGGTGGTGATAAAAACTGTGCAGATACTAAATGGCTTACTCAAAATTTGAAAAATCCTGAAATGTGTCCTGTGAGATTATACCGGAAACTTATATCGAAAAGGGGAATTATTACCAATGACAGACTTTTTTATAATAATAATTGGTACAAGAATTGCCCTATTGGTATTATTACAATATCAAAACTATCTGCAGAAAAGATAGGATTAGACACTAGAAAACTGAAAATAACAAATCACTCTAATCGTGCCACTGCAGTTAGTCAGTTACTACAATCCGGCGTTAGTGAACAACAAGCTATGGAAATTACTGGACATGGAAGTTCGAACTCGATGAAACCGTATTTACATCTTAGTGCTGAAAATCATAGAAATAGTGAATATTTTAGGAGTACATCAAGTAATAATACCAACAATACATTTAGCCACCTAATAACGGTTATACTATTCAAATTTTTTAAACCATTTATAAAATTAAAATATATTATGTTCGTGTTCATAAAAAATTATTTATTGTTATAGGTAACAAATTATAATTGAAACAAATCGTTTATAGTTTAAATAAATATTTCAAGATTATAATTAAAATTATTTGAATTATTTATTATTATTAAATTTCTTCCTCTCATTCTGCCGAATTTAAATTTTTTGACCTTTCATTTTGTTCGTGGAATAGTCTAATAAAATACCACTCGTGATTGAATTTATCTTATAAGTCTGTCTTTTATTTCTAAACTCAACTGAGTTGCTTGAAGAAAACACCACTCGTCCTGCGGACTCGTGGTGTTTTCAAGCAACTCAATTTCGTTTAGAAATAAATCGACAGACTTATCGCGAAAATTCAGTCACTAGTGGTATTACTACTGAAAAGTGCATAGTTCCGGTAGCTTTCATTTTTTCTTACCCGGTTACCGAAATCTGTTAGTGTGTATTGTATGGTAGACCGTCTAGTAATTTGTCTGCATCATGATTACCTGAACATTATAAGTATATCATTGAATATTTTCTAGATATTCAGTTTATGTTCAGCACAATCACAAAAATACGCCTTGTTCTGCTTTTTACCTACTTCGCATTGAGAAATAGCTTCTTTTGTTTTCATTTTTTATCGATGGTAATTGGTAATTGGTACTATTTTACTGAGGTCGGAGAATAAAATTATATCCTTGTTTTCACGATGAATCACTTCAAAGAAGGCTGTTTGAATGCAAGATCAATGTTGCCAAATCTACTGGAAATTAGACAAATTATTATGGAAAATGACTTTGATATTTTTCTTATTTGTGAAACTTGGCTAACCTCTGACACTGGAAGTGGAGTACTAGAAATATACGGTTTTAAATTATGTAGATTAGATAGAGACACAAGAGGAGGTGGCCTATGTGCATATATACGAAATAATTTGAAAAGTTCAAAAATCAGTTGCGACTCAAAAGCTATAGAACAATTATTATGGATGCATATAAAGCTGGAAAAGACATATGTTGGTATTGTATATAGGCCACCATCACAAGATTCAATTTGTTTTCTCAATGAACTTCAAGATGCACTGAGCTTGATTTGTCCCACTGTTGATGACGTAATTTGCTCAGGTGGCTTCAACATCAACATGCAGGAGGACAATCTACATGCAATTAAATTATTAACTGTTTTAGAATCATTCGCTTTAACACATATAATTGATTATCCAACACGAATAACTGATACAACGCCAACTTCACTCGATTTGATTGTAGTAAGTAACAATGAAGTAGTAATGGAGCATGGTGTCATCGATACCGGCCATATGTCAGATCATGTGTTAGTATACTGCAAAATAAATGTAGGTAGACGAAGTGATGGACCCAAAACTTGTACATACAGGAGCTTCAAATATTTCGATGAAGATCTTTACACTAGAGTCTTACTCAATGAACCATTTTTCAGAATTTTTGACCCAGAAAGTATAGACGAAAAAGTGTCATACCTTGTGAATTGCGTAATAAATCTTTTTGATCGACATACCCCTTTAGTTATCCGTAGAATAACCAAACCTCGGGCACCTTGGTTGACATTCAATTTGAAAGAGATGATGAAAACCAGAGATAAAGCATTGAGTAGGTATAGGAGAACTAAAGAACCTGCTCACTTTACTTTTCACAAGGATATACGAAACTACGTAAATAAAGCAATTGTAAAAGAGAAAAAGGCTCATTTCACTCATATACTGAATGATGCGTGCTCTAAACATACGTGGAAAATTCTGAAAACAAATGAACTTATACCTAATAACAAAATGAGATACCTGAAAATTTGAAAAATGCCAATGACATCAATAAATATTTTGTGAATTCAATTCCTTCAACTCATGCACCGGCACCACTGATAGCTTACTATAGAAATGATAACAACTTTCAATTAAGTGAAGTAAATGATTTATTCATTTTCAATACAATTTGTAATATATCCACCAATGCCACAGGCTGTGATGGACTGAATATCAAACTAATCAAACTCTCCTGTCCGCATATTGTGACTTATATAACCCATAAGCATAATAAATTTTTGTTTGATTCAAAACGTTTTTCAAAATTCATGGAAGAGTGCAGTGATAACAGTGTTACTTAAGAAAACAAATCCTACGGAATACCTTACTACTCTCTCCAAAATTTTAGAAAAAGCTATCGATTGTCAACTGAGAGCTTACTTGACTCGTCACTCACTGATACCAATTATGAAATCTGGTTTTAGAAGTGGGTATAGCTGTACTACTGCACTTCTTCAGATCATCGATGATATCTTTCAAGCTACTGATTAGGGATTATGTACAATTTTGATGTTAGACTTCAGTAGGGCGTTTGACACATTGAATTTCGACTTACTACTTGCTATATTGGTCTATCTGAAAATGCTGTCCTATTACTAGAGAGCTATATTAGGAATAGGAGACAAAAAGTACGTCTTCAAGAAGAGTCAAACTACGTGGACCTCAAATCTGGAGTCCCACAAGGTTCAATTTTCGGTCCATTACTTTTCAATATCTACATCACACACATATTAAGAAGTTTGAAACACTATAAAATGCACTTATATGATGATGATACCCAGCTGTATTATTCCTTTCCATATTCTGAGATAGATGATGCCTGTGCCATGATTAATGAAGATCTAAGAAGAATTCAAGATAGATCTACAAGATCTCGCAACATATTAATCCATAATATTGAAGAAAGCTCATCCAGAAATTTCAAGGAGAGGATTGAACAGGACACTCTCAAATGCAAGCAAATATTTGATGCTTTGGATATTAATGTTGGCCCTTTCAAAGTATGACGATTGGGCCAAGCTAGTAATAGAAGCAGAACTTCGAAAGTTACATTATCTAATAATTCAGATGCCTTGTTTTGTATAAAAAATAAAAGAAAACTCTCTGAAAACTTCCCAAATATCAGAATCACTGCTGATCTCACACCGTCCCAACGAAACTATATGAAATCTATTTATGAACAACTGAATGAGCAGAAAAGGAAAGGTGAAAATAATTTAGTTGTCAAATATCGATATGGAATACCACATATTGCTGAATTCAGAAGTCCCCCAGCAAAAAAACGGAGAATAAATCCTGTCCCTTCAAACATAAACTGTTATTACCAGAATGTAGGGGGCATCAAAACCAAACTTCATACCCTGAAAAATGCAATTATCCTATGTGATTTTGATATAATTATTCTCATCGAAACATGGCTCAGTTCGGACGTTTATACAAGTGAGTTGGATTTTGTTGACAGTTATGCTATTTATAGACAAGACCGTAACTCTCACAATAGTTTTAAATTTCGTGGTGGCGGGGTTCTAGTGGCTGTTCGTAAATCTATACCATCTATGTTGATACAAAATACTTGTGATACAATTGAACAAATCTTTGTCTCCATGAACAATAGGAAGTTCATTATATGTGCTATTTATTTGCCACCCAATTCAAATACTGAGAAATATGATCTACATTGCCAATCAGTTGAAGATGTGTCCCTAACATATCCTGAGCATTCTATCATTGTGGCTGGTGACTACAACTTACCAGAAGCAAAATGGTCCAATTTTGTTGTGTTGCTCCCTTCCGAATTTGGTTTTGAATGATTGAATGGCAAAGTTTTGAACTTTGCCATTTTTTAATTTTTGACTCAGTGAAATAATTTTGACTGTTCTGGATACAGTTTTTCAAGGGCTTTCAAATGGCATATGCAAGTCAAGTTGCGTGCGCAATAGTTTCTGTCATTTTTTAATAGTGATACTTCCGTTTGACAGATGACAACCAAAAACTAATGGTCGCATTCGGGGCGGAAACTGTTTGTTTAGTTATTAACAAATGAATATGAAAAAAATGGGGTTCAGTTGTTTGCAGATAATTCAATAACTAAAATAGCGTAAATTGGACAAGAAGTAACACGGGGAGAAACATACAATAAAAAAGTCTCCCGAAACTCTCTCCCAATCATTTGTATGTGACAATAAAGCTCCGCTGCGAGCGCAACGGTTCTGTACTGCAATGATGCAGACAGTTTAACATAAAAAAATATACTATTAAACTTAAATTTTAAATTTTCAAATAATTATGCTATTGTTAAGGACACTTCGACAAATATGATTCAGACGATAATGTTTTGTTATCAATTTTTCTATTATCGAATATATTGTTGATGTTTTAGGGCATTTTTTTAAATAATGGTGATAAAATGATGTCGCTTCGTAGACTCATACCCAATAAGATTAAAATATTAAGATTTCTGAGATTGTTGATATTATTTATTAGTTCTAAATAATTTGAGCTAACAGAAACAAAAAATAAAAAAACAAATATGTTAGTATTCTTACAAATTTTCTTTGAGAAAAACATGAAATAGAAAAAATTATGATTAATATTTGGTGCCATGCGTTTGAAGAATTTCTATGAATAAATTGATTAGTTGCATATTTTTTCAGTTTGAGGAAATAATAATGTTTAGGAGAAACACATCTTATGTTGATAATTATTTTTTGTTTTTTGACAATTTAAACAATATATTTTTCAATTAATCACTTGTGAAATTTTACCCGCTGGGGAATTGTTTTTTTACAAGTTTATTTAACTTGCTTCGTTTGTATGTCATTCTGTCATTCTTTCCGGTTCAAAATTTCTAATCCATTTTTGGAGCACTTGCCGACATCCGATTGAGCTGAAATTTGGCAATATTCATAATTCCGTTGACAATACATGAAATTTTTGTTAAAGAAAAACAAAATGCCATTTTTTTATTTTCGATTAGAGAAATAATTTTGACTATTCTAGATACCGTTTTTCAAGTGCTTTCAAATGACATATTGCAAATCAAGTTACGTGCGCTATAGTTTCTGTCATTTTTTAAAAGTGACACTTCCGTTTGACAGATGACAACCAAAAACTAATGGTTGCATTCGGGGCAGAAACTATTTGTTTATCAAGAACCTGCCAAACGAAACAGTAATGGTGGATTTATGCAACACCAATTAACAATTATCAAGTAACAATTACCAATTAACAATTAGCAATTATAAGTTGAACCACCATCTTCCAATGGCCGTGTTTATGCAGACAAGTAACAATTAACAAGTAGAAAGTTGGCCAACTTTTAACTTCTAGTGCGCAACTAGTACGCAGATGACCGCGGATTGGTCCTTGCGATGAATAAACAATACTCTGGTTTGTTTTTGTTGTGGGTTATGGTGACTTTTGGAATTTAATTTGTTCGTGAGAATATACTGTTGTTTGTGAAAATATACGCGTTGTATGACTTGTGCGAATGCTTAATTTTCTTCCTTAATTGTTAATTGAATTTGCCCAAATGCCATTATTTTCGTTACTTGTTAATTGCTAATTGTTAATTGACAAGAAGAGGGAACATTAGTGACCAAACCCATAGAATCTAGTAACGCCGTCGAATGTGAAAAAATTATCGTTGAAAATATTTTGCCAAGTTATTAGTTTCCAGTGGGACATAAAGCAAAACCCATCTACATTCAACAAGACAATGCCAAACCACACTTTTCTGATAATGATGAAGTTCTTCCGACTGAAAGGACAAAGGACGGATGGAATAGACTCAAATATTTAAAATCTTGGTTTGTTTAATTCCATTCAATCACTTCAGCACCAAGTGTCGCCAAAAACTACAGACGAATTAATCGATTGTGTGTGAAATGCTCTCAATGCATTAAGTAGAGAGAAATCAGAGAATGTCTTTTTGACACTTCAAAAGTGTACGGAGTCTATTATGATAACTTCTTGTGGCAACAATTACAAAATTCAATACATAAAGAAAGGAAAGGGTGTCCCTGGACTTCCTCTTTTCTTCTCGGGAATGTATAGATAGGGTCAAAATATCACCAGTACTTCATATAACTTTTGTTCCTAAAAGCCTTCGTTACCAAGTTACGGGCCCTCAAAGTTACAAAATGAAAAATGTTTTTCTTTGATAACTTTCAAAGTGAATATTCAAAATCATCTAAATTTTGGTGATTGACTAAACAAATGAATTCCTTTGATGAGCTTTCTTGCAGGAGTCAGTTATTTTGCTACAAACTCAGGAACGGACTACCCCCGATGGTCCACACCCCAAAACTTTGAAATGACTGAGATTTGTCAATATGTTTTAACAAAACAGGGTTACCTGGATAATTTCCTGAATGAAAGTACTCGTGTGGAAAATCGATCGGAGCAACTATTTTTTATAAAAATGCATTTTTGTTCGACGACATCCAACCTGAGATGTCTACCATTATTCGAAAAGATCAATTGGTAATGAAAATAGAAATGATAGGTACAATGTTCATAACGAATTCTTATCATGCAAACACGTTTACCTTACAAAACTCATGGTGTAAATAATCAATCGCAAGCCTCAAGGGCAAACAGAAATGCAAAATCCGCTACAAAAACTGCTCGATATTACCCCCGTCTCTCTCAATACATTTTCTTAGTTGGCGTAAACAACCTCTCTGCACTTGAAATAGCATGCCAGGGTCGTTTCTTATGGCTTCACAATGTAATGTAATTCCATTCAACAAGGCATCTCTGGTGTGAATAGGTGTAGCGTAAACGAGTCTTTTAAGAGGCCCCCAAAGAAAGAAATCCAATGGATTTAAATCCGGAGACCGCGGTGGCCATGAATATGGCCCACCTCTACCAATCCATCTATTGGGGAAAATCTGGTTCAGATGGTCCCGCACAATCAAACTAAAATGAGGAGGAGCGCCATCATGCATAAACCACATATCTCTTCGGGTTTGCAATGGAACGTGTTCCAAAAGTCCATTCGAATCGTTCTGAATGAACTCCAAATAACGTTCTCCATTCAATCGGTCATGTAGAACGAATGGTCCTATAAGATGGTTTCCTATGATACCAGCCCAAGCATTCACGTTGAATTTCCGTTGGGGTTTGGTTTGCAATATCCCATGGTGATTTTCTTCGGCCCATATGTAGAGATTATGAAAGTTGATTACTCCATTTCTACTGAAACCTGCTTCATCAGTGAATAAAACTCGAGTAATAAAAGTCATATCCTCTCTTTGCTTATCCAGGAACCAATTGGCATATTCCAGTCGTGCTGGAAAATCTTCAGGTGTCATGGCATGTACCTTCTGGATGTGATATGGGTGGAGCAGTTGTTCCCTAATTATTCTATGAATAGTGGACTTGGATGTATGGAACTGTTCTGATAGGTTTCTGATGCTCATTGAAGGATCATCAGTGACAGCTTCCAAAATATTTTCCTTTAATACAACGGTACGCACAGCCCTAGGAGCGCCCTCACCACCTCGTTTTGGCAAAACTGAACCTACAATAATATCGAAATAAAACAACAGGCTCCAATTAATTATCTATTAGACATACCTGTCTCCCTCAAGCTGCGATCGACACGCTCGAACGTTTCTCTTGCCAGTAATGTTCGATAGGAAAAATACTTGGCATACAGACGACGGGCTTCTGCAGCATTCCAGTTGTCATTTTTTATCCACATTCATTTTATTTCTTTCTACAAGGTGTTTCTGTCAACATTTGTGGAAGAAATGGAACATAAATTTATTCACCGGATATTTTTCAACTATTCATGTGCAGCCGTTTTTGTAGTTTATTCGTTTGCTTTTTATTAGTTATGTCTTCCGATGTGCGTTTTTTCAGCTAAATTCATCTAACGGTTAAAGATTTTCTCCCATGAAATTATACTTATCATTGAAACTCCTCAACATTTAAGCTGTGAATACGAATTTGCAACATCCAAATGTTGAGTTTCATGAGATTCGGATAACACAACACGAAACGTGCTTATTCCACGCGTGCATACAAAATATGGACTGAATTCGATATTTAATAGTGGAGTAGCTTGTTAGTTCAAAAACACCACGAATCTACATAACTTGATATTTTATTTGAAAAAATATCTACATTGTGAATGAAACTTTCAACTAGATACTGTACTTTTTGTTTACGACTTCATTTCAGCATATTTTGTATTATCCCTATTATAAATGTTGTTGAATTAACGTTAGCATTAGTATTTCTACTGGGAAAATTTTTCATTTCAAATAATGGTGGACGATCCGGTTTGATGTCGTCGAGTAAAACTGCATTTTTATTGAGAATCGTTGCTCCGATCGACTTTTCACACAAGTACTTTCATTCAGAAAATTGTCTACGTAACCTTATTTTGTTGAAAACTATTGAAAAATTATCTGTCATTTCAAAGTTTTGGGGTGTGGACCATCGGGGGTAGTCCGTTCCTGACTCTTCCATGAAAGCTCATCGAAGGAATTCATTTGTTCATTCAATCAACAAAATGTAGATGATTTTGAAAATTCACTTTGAAAGTTATCAAAGAAAAACATTTTTCATTTTGTAACTTTGAGGGCCCGTAACTTGGTAACGAAGGCTTTTAGGAACAAAAGTTATATGAAGTACTGGTGATATTTTGACCCCATCTATACATTCCCGAGAGGAAAAGAGGAAGTCCAGGGACACCCTGTATAGTGTGTAGTGAAAAGGCTCTTGCCACTGCTCGTAAGTTAGTTTACGTCAATTAACTTTGAATCAAAATTTGTTTAAATAATAATTTAGTTCAATTAACGTTAGTTTCCAAAGAATTTATCGAGGGTAATATCAGAGGTGCTAGGGGTTTCATCGCTCAAAAATGTCTGTAATTTTCAAGAAAGCATTTTGTCAGATTTTCGATTGCGATTTTCGGTCTTATTATCTGTTTAATCTCTGGTAATAAGGCCGCAAATTGTACGAGTTAAATTTCCAAAATCGAAAGAATCGTTTTACAGATTATTCATTCATACTGATTATTAACTGCTCTTTAACTCACTCGAAAACTAAAAATATATATAATTTTTCACTATGAAATAAAATATTATTTAGCTAAAACTAATTTTGACAAAAAAAATATCCACTGCTATAAGAATCGAAACCAAGCCTTTCGCGTGACAGTCTGAAAAAAAAGGTAGGTATGTTTAAAAGTGGTTCTCATTGATCATCGAAATATTGAATACATACAAATTTGATCTACATATGATCATTGAAAAAAAATGGCAAAAGGCAACAGATAGCACGCGGCGTTTCCAATTGGTCACCCATCCAAGTACCAACCGCGCCCGACTTGCTTGACTTCGCGGGTCAATCTTTTTTTTTTTTAATTCAAATATATTTATTTTCTCTTAGTACGGTACATCTCATAAGTAGTATTTAATATTACATTTAATCAATCAAAAGATGTTTATTTTCTATAATGTACAAATCTAACTAATCCTGATATATACAACTATTCTTCTATTTACAAATGCATTATATAAGTGTTCAATGCTTTCTTATATGGCTTTCTTGTGCCTCGCTCTCTTAAGCCGGGCTCAAACGACTCGTGTACTTGGCGAATAATCGTTACTTGCGTATACTTGCCATGTAGTGTGAGTGGGTTACTTGTACAATTATTTGTCACTCGTTGGTTTTCCATTTGTGGTCGGTAAAAATGGCCCGAGTCAAAGGGATCACGATTATTCGTACACTTGCCAAGTACATACTTGTTTATACTTGTAGAGGCGCTCAAACGAAATGCACAAATAATTGGCTTTTACTGCGACTATTCATTACGACCGCTATCCATATTGACTGCCACACCACTGATTCATTTGTCAAGGTTTTTAAGCCCTCGCGTACTTGTAAATTGTACACGTCGTGTGAGCGCCCTGCTTGCCATCGCAATTCGCAAAGCTCGTATACTTGCCAAGTACACGAGTCGTTTGAGCCCGGCTTTATTGAGTGGTGGCAGATAGGAAATGGTTTTATAATCATGTATCTTTTTCTCGTCTCCTAGAATTAATACGAGAATTCTGAGCTTCCTGATATAAAATAATTGGAATGGTTGAGACTTTGCTTATTACGATTTGATTTTATTCCCGGGAAAAGGAAAAACACAAAAACCTTGTTCAGATAATTGGTACTGTGTGAGTTGATAAAAGAAAAGTTTGCAAAATTATCTGATATCATATTTATCATTTAATTATTGCTTAGTTTATTATTAATACAATTTTTTTAAATTAAAAACGTTTGTCGTCGCTGGGATTTGATTCCCGGACCTATCGCTCTGTAGAGTGGCATTATACGCCAGCGCTACTGGGTGTTTTGAAATTGTTTGTTATTTATGGCATACGAGTTCATACTAGTTACATAGCCACTACTCCATTAAAAAAAATCTTTTGAGAATACTGCAATTGAATCATTCGCTGCCCTACCTAGCTCATTTGACGGGCTGAAAAAGTATATTTGAATTACAATATCAAATCACTATGTAATGAGATCAAAATCCCTTATTTAATCTATTTTGTACTTCCTGTTTTCTTATTGAATTAAATGCGTTGATATATAATTCCGACAGGACCTTAGTGTTGTTTTATCGCAAAACAATATCGAATAGACAGTGGTTTTATCAGTATAAAACAGCGAGAAGACGTTTTATCACTATGAAACTGATCTAATTGGTTCTCTGTTTGAAATTTCGGCCATTTAATAGGCTCAAAAATAATGAGGAAAATATTAGCTCAAATTTTTTTGAAATTTTCGAGAAATCATTTTGCCTGAAAATTTTACTGAGTGCCATTTGCGGTCTTATTATCTGATTAAACCACGAAAGCGAAGCTTGAGTGGTTTAATCTTTGATAATAAGGCTGCAATCTGCACGAGTTAAATTTCCTAGACGCAAAATTCTTGAAGGAAAATTTAAAAAATTGCCTAAATCTCTAGCACGAATGATATTTGATGAGAATATTTCCCGAATCACATTTAAAACTGAATAAAACTACCAGAATTCATGTTATATTCGAATTTTCAACGTGGAAAGTTACAACAATTTTTCTCGATCCAAAATCGATGGAATCGTTTTACAGATGCATTCATTCATACTGATTATTCACTGCTCTTGAACTCACTCAAAAACTCAAAATATATATAATTTTTCACTATGAAATAAAATATTATTGTAGCTGGAACTGATTTTGACAAAAGGAGGAATCTAATCCGAGCCTTTCGCGTGACAGTCTGAAAATAAAAGGTTTGTTCAAAAGTGTTTCTCATTGATTATCAAAATATTGAATAGTTTAAAATTGATCTATGATCATTAGAAAAAATGGTGAAAAAGCAACGACAACACACGCGGTGTTCCCAAGCGGTCACCCTTCCAAGTACGAACCGCGCCTGACGTTTGACTTCGCGACAGTTTGGTTACCTAACCACTACTCCACAACATTTCCTGATTGTCTGAGAATATGGGAATTAAATGATGCACTGCCTTACTTGGCTCAGTCAACAGGCTGAATAAGGAATATTTTTGAATTCCAATATCAAATCACTGTATGTAGTGAGCTCAAAATCCCTTATTCAATTAATTTTGCCCTTCCTGTTTCCTTATAGGAATTGAATTATATATAATATATTAATTGAATGCGTTGACATATAATTACAGGACATAGTGTGATTTTATTGCAACACAATCTCGAATCTATGGCGGTTTTACAGTTAGAACAGCGAGAAGACGTTTTATCATATAAAAATGATCTGATTGGTTCTCTTTGAAATTTCGGCCATTTGATTGACTCAAAAATAATGAGGGAAATAGTCGAAAAAAAATGAATTCCTGTGTTTTGTATAGGCTATAATTTGGGATGAATTCAAAACCGAAATGTATACTATAATTTGGAACGGAGGGAGTAACAATTTTGGAAATCGTAATATTATAACCTTATTGAGTATGAATTTAAGAAGGTCTCCACAAAGCCACATAATTTCAGTTCCATTATTTAAACAATCAAACACTGATTGAAAACTATAACATAAAAAAAAAAGATGGATAATAGAAAAATTGTTAAAGAAAAATCTCGCCGGGATCATATTCTTTGAAGTGCCCTTAACAATACCATAATTATTAAAGACATAAAAAAATTATATTTAATAGTATAAAAATATTTCTTATTGCTATTCTGTCGGCATCAAGACAGTACAAAACCGCCGTATTTTTTAACCGACGAAACCAAAAAGGAGGAGGTTCTCTATTCGACCCGTATATATTTTTTTTTTCATCATATTTTTTATGTATGTTCACGCATAACTTTTTACTGAGGCGTCCGATTCCGATAATTCTTTTTTCAGTGGATAGGGTGTACTTCGAATTTGGTCCCATTTGAATTTAAAAGATGAAATCCACCCCTAAGGGTAGCGAAATGAAGGATATTGATCACTCACCCTCTGAATTCTGGTCCGTTAACCGATTCTATCAGGCATAACTTTGTACTGGGTTCTTCGATTTGGATGATTCTTTTTTTAATAGATAGGGTATACCTTATATTTGGATTTCGACAGGAATTAGCCACCCTTACGGGTAGAAAAATATGGGATAATTGATTTTTCACTAGTGAACATTGGCATACACATATGTAGTTGACAATGACAGATCGCTACTGACATTATTCTTGTTTCACATCCGTCAAAATCAGTATATTTTAAGAGAGGATGGAATGATATACAAAGTGATGAAATAAACTAACCAGAACAACGGAAATAATTTATATTACAACAAATAGTAAAAGTAGATAATCATATTATTTAACTGGTAATAGTTGAAGTAAGGTGGGTAAGTAAGTATTTTGGAAGTAATCAAAAAACAAGTAGGTAGTAATTGGTAGATTTTAGCCACAAAAAATTGAAAAATAAAAATTTTTAACAAAAAATTAAACCGGCGAAATACGGAACTGAAAAGTAAAAAATAAAAACTTTTTAACAAAAAATTAAACCGACGAAAAAATCAACTGAAAAGCAAAAAACAAAATAAACTTTCTTAGTCTTAATGATAATTGAGCTCCTAAACTAATGTAAGTAACTGATTTTGAGTCGGGGCCAAACAAACTAGCCATTGAATTAGGTGAAGCGTAAAATGATGGCAGCGAGATGCACGGCTGCGTTTTGATGACTTCTTTCATAGATAATGATCTTCGATTATTGTTTGTTTGGCGCCGACTCAAAATCAGTTACTTACATTAGTTTAGGAGCTCAATTATCATTTAGACTAAGGAGGTTTATTTTATTTTTTGCTTTTCAGTTGATTTTTTCGTCGGTTTAATTTTTTGTTAATTTAATTCACGCTATGTATTTTAGTTTTGGAATTATCTGCGAAAATCTTCATGGTGAGCCGTCGACCATAATTTTTACCATAATGAGTGTAATGGAATATCGAGCTACCCTGTGATAATTTCTACATTTGATAGTTGAATTAAACCATATTGAATAGAGTGTTATATCAGCTAAAAATATGAATTCAATAAAAAATACATTATGGTTTTATCGTTACATTCTTTCAGATGGAAAGTCAACCTATTTCATATCAAAGTTGATATACTATTTGATTTTATTACTGAAAAATCCGTTGACCTAAAATTACATCATGTTTGAAAAACAATGATTTTCTGAAAAAAAAAGAAGTTGCCAATTAGATATTCCTTATGAGTGTGGAGTTCTATGGAATGCACGATATTCTTTGTGATTATTCATTCAACATATAATTGAAATAACCAAAAAGTTCAGTAGCTCTGGATTGAAAAAATTTTCACTGCCAGACACAATTTCATTAAATATTTCGCTTGTAATTGTGAGTCATATGAGACATAATATAGTTGTGGTCGTAAAAAAAATTATAGTGTACAGGGAGCATAGAATGCCCATTTTACACTCGTGAGAAATCAGTCCATTGTATAATAAACATACTATTTACAACTGTGTTTTAGAGAAATATTCATAGGGGTCTAAATTTTCAATATGCAATTCATAATTATTTATATCAGCAACTGACCCCTGCTACTTAGTATACGAGATAGTTTATACAAAGTGTCTTATAGGGTAAATACATATTACATACCCACTGACAAAAAGAAATCTGAAAAAAGAACTCTGATTCGACTAAATGATGATGAAAGGAGAAGGCATACGGTTTTCGTAATAATATAAAATCGTTGATAATTTTTTTCATTACACAATCACTCCCTTCACCAACAATTCGGAACGAATTTAAACGAGGACATCCTGTTACACTAATATTTGTCAAAAATCATCTTTTTCAAGGGTCAATATTTTACTTGTTAGTAGGTACGTCATAAGTCAATCGAAGCGTTCTTGAATGAACTTATTTCTGCTCGAACTAACAGGTGGGAGACAAGGTTGATTTGTAAATTGAGGTATATAAAATCACCCATTGAGCGAGTTCGTACTAAACCAATTTTCCTTCAGTTTTGAGAGGGTGTTCACGAAGTACAGTGCAAGATGAATTTTATAGTAAGTATTTTTTTAAACATCTCGCAGTTATTCGAAATAAGGATCCCTGGTAGATTTTTTCAATATTGTTTTATTTGTAATTCTAAATATTCAAGATATCAGATTCCAATATAAGTAAATACTGAAAATGTCATTATTCACTGCAAAATTTCCAAAATTAATTACCATGTATGAAACGCAATAAAAAATTATATTTTGTAAAAATGTAAATATTATATTTGTTATTTTTTCATGGTGAAATGTAATGCAAATAAAAAACATTTCGAATTATTCTTACCATACAATGAAGAGGTCAAGTGCAATTTACCAGTGTAAAGTTGCACCTAACATTTGAATATATATTAAATATTAGGATTATTTTTATTTTGTTCTCTTTGGAGCCACGTTGGAAACGCCCTTCAATTCATTTTTTATGTACAAAGCTAACCGCCGCCTAACTCACTGATAAAATGACGTTACATACACTGTCTGGTATATGCATATATATATATATATATATATATATATATATATATATATATATACGGAGACAATGAAGTGGCAAATGTCCAATATGATTTAAGTTTGATCTTCCAGTTCCTTTTCTCTTTTACGTCAGGAGATAAGTAGTCTGATCAACATTTGCCTTTTTTTCGAATTCGAGTTCGCCTTCACCGAAAATTATGATCAAGGTGTCATTCAATTCGTAATTGCCCGAAAAAATTGCTAAAGTTATAAAAAAAGGTGGGTTAGGTTTTTCGCAAATATCTCAAAAACTATTGCAGCTATCCAAAATTGAAAAAAAGATCATTAAAGAGCAGGAAATTTCCAAAAATAAAATGCTCCCAAAATTCTGCCATTAATATTTATAATTATATGTGATGTGGCTTAAACAAAAAATTTAACCCAATAAATATGAATATTGAGGAACAAATAATTCATGTACCATTCGGATTCATATATAAACAATAATCCGTCAGAAAAAAAATCCGCAATTTTGCTATTAGTTGTGCTTTTGTTAATTAAGTTATTTTCACAAATTGGAAATTAACATAAAAACCCTGATAATTTTCAAACTGAACCTGAGATTTCTTCCACTTCTTGGATCTATTCTTCAAAGTGTTTAAAAAGATCCCCGTTAAAAAAATTGAAAAATTTTGATTTTTTACTTTTTTATTAACAATGAAAAGTTCAAATAAAGTTATCAATTTTTTTTTCAAATATCCTGATAATTTTATTTTCTTATTGTTAAAAAAGATTTATTTTTTATTTTTAACACCCATTGGTTAAATAATTGTTATAAACAAATGCATTGTTTATGAAAAAATAATTTTTTTGGGAATCTAATCATTGATAAAAATTATGATTTAAAAAAATCGTTTCTTAAAAAATTATTGCTTAAAAACGCATTTGTTAATTAACATTTTTTGCTGCTTACTATTAATTACTAAGGAACCGTTTTTTTAATAATTATTTTTGTTGCTCTTTCATATTTATATACATTTTATTTTAAATGAATGGGTTTGTGAATGAATTTATTTATTAATTAACGGAGTAAAAAAAGACTGAGTGGTTTTTTCCTATCTTTAATACTTTATAAAATATTCAAATTTAAAAGCCTTTACAAAATATTTTCGAGGTATTTTCATAATAATACCAAGAAAGTTAATAAATAATTGAGTTAAGCTTCCATTTATTTATTGTTTAACGGAGAATAAGAAAGATTCGAAGTGTTTTTGTCGTATCTTCAATTGTTATTTCAATTACAATGATGAAAGACTGAAAGACAACGACAAGCTTAAGAACATGAAAATATTCGAAAATATATAAAAAATAAAATTTAAAAAAAATTCACTACAAAGTCATATATGTTTTTTTTAGTATCTGAAAAAATAATATTTGTTTATAACAAATTGTTTATAAATAAACAAAGAAAAATAAACCATTTTTTTCATATGAAAGACAATAGAAATAATGACAAAAAAACGGTTCCTTAATATTATATTTAGCAGTAAAAAAAATTATTAACAAAAGGCAATACATTTTTTAAGAAAATATGTTCTTAAAAATCACCATTTTCATCAATGATAAAAAAAATCATGAACAATTTGTTTATAACATATATTTAAACAATAAGAGTAAGAAATAAAAAAATAAAAATTTTCATGTAGTTTTCAACAATAGTAAAATAAAATTATCAGGAAATAAAAAAAAAATATTTGAACTTTTCATTTTTTAATGCCTTCAATTGTTGATAAGGAAGTTAAAAATCAATTTTTCCAATGGGGATCTTTTTTAAAGCCTTCAAGAAGTGGAAAAAAAGGTTTTTAGTTTGAAAATTATCAGGGTTTTTATGTTAATTTCCAACTTGTAAAAAATAACTTAATTAAAAAAAGTTCAACACACTAATAGGTAAATTGCGGATTTTTTTTTCAACGGATTATTGTTTATACATGTATTCAAATGGTACATGATTTTTTTTTGTTCTTTAATATTCATAATTAATGGGTTACATTGTTTAAGTGAAAGAATCCTGCGGTTCGCGCGGAAAGCCACATCACCCGTTTTTAGCCCTATTTTCACCTCTCAATTAAAATTATAAATATTGGTGGTAAAATTCCAGGTGGGATTTTTTTAAAGAAATATCCTGCTCGTTAAGGATTTGTTTTTAGATTTTAGATATCTGCAATAGTTTTTGAGATATTCGCGAAAAACGAAACCTTTCTTTTTTTACTAAATTGTAAAATTCCGGGTGGGATTTTTTTAAAGAAATATCTTGCTCGTTAAGGATCTTTTTTTAGATTTTAGATATCTGCAATAGTTTTTGAGATATTCCGAAAAAAAACTTTCTTTTTTACTAAATTGTTTATAATTTTCAATTTTTTTGAGGGGACTTAATTTTCTCAAAAAGTTTCCAGTGGCAATTACGAATCAAATGACCCCTCAATCATAATTTTTGATCAGACTAAAGGGGCTGTTCTGATATTTGTAGATTTTCAAGTCCATTATTAAAAATTATTCTTAGTTCAACAATTTTTATGAATTAATGAAGCTTTCATTCGATATCTCATATGTAAAAATGATGAATTTGTGTATTGTTATTCATGTTTGAGCATGATTTCTTCAGGTTTTTTCGACTTCCGAATCGAAGTGTATTAAGTTTTCATTAATTCTCCTTCAATAATGACGTGATGATACACCCAAGAACTGTTTCAGTTGGGACGTCATGACGTGACATATGTTTTTCTATGCACCTCCAATATATCTTCTGATTCTACATCAATTTCAATGATATACACAATCAAAGGTTCCTTCGACTACTTTTCTCTACTAAACCCAACTTTCTGGAAGTAAAAATAATTGGTTTTATTTATTCTATAAGGGTTATTTCAATTGCAACGATATATCTCCCTCTTTTAAAGTTCAGTCTATGAATAATATACGTCCCAGAATAGATAAAACTTCTATTTCCTTTTCAAGCGGCGTGAAATGTTAAATGGGCCAAATTAATGATTATGAGTTGTAACGAACTCACACACCCATTCAATGAAAAAAAAGAAGATATCTGAAAACATGTAGGAGGATAGGTAACAAAACTTCCACTTTGCAAAAAACATTTGAATCACAACGTTCAATATACCTTATTGACACTAATTCAGAAGTGACTAAAAACATTTTCATCGACCATAAGCTCTACCGGATATGAATTGATTTAGCTCTCAGAATTGATAATCAAGACATTATATTTTACATGTACCAAAAATGTACATATTTTTTGAAACAACTGCTTTCATTGTCATCTGTAAACCATGTTTAGTTAAGGAGTGGTACGTGACGGTTTCAGATCATAAGAAGATATAGTTTTATTGGTAATACAAAAATTTAATAATGAAATTGGAGGTATGAATACCACTAGTGCCAATGAATCTGGGGAACTTCACAATGCATATTATTATATCATTCTGGGCAAAATTATTGCTTTCCATGAAAATTTCAGTAAGGTCCAATGTGGTTTTTTGAAAACTGCATTTTCAGAAATCGGATAATTTGATTGAGTTAACGCAATTCTACGCTTAAAACTATAATCTTTCTCTAAATATAAAAAACTGTACAGGTTGAATAATAGTCTTTGTTATATCGTCAAACTTTCGGAAATATTTATTTTCTTTATCAAAACATTTAAAGATATAGACCTTCAGCATTATGAACTATATAAGGAGGTAACAAAACTACTTACTAACTTGAGAATGTGGTAAAAGTAAATGACATTACACAGGAATAAAAACGTTTAAAAATTGGTAATATATCTATTTGTCCTGCTAAACAACCTTCAATTGTACAGATTTCTCCGTTATTTCAAATTTCTATTTATATGACATTTTCATGTGAAGAACAATAAAATATAAAAATTGTTGTGCTGGTTTTTAAGGAAAGAAACTGAAAAAATAAATAATTCCAACTTGCTTAGGCGAATGGAGAGGTCATTGTTTATCGCTATGGAAATTTAGATTATATTTTAACGTGGAGGTTGCATGGAAGAGCGACTATGTTGAATTCCACCTCCATTGAAATATCTAGCTATAAGAGATTTGAAACATAATCAAGCCATGTTAATAATAATCACAAAAACATAAATAAATGGAACGAAACACCGTGCAAACTTACTCGGCACACGCTAATTTGTCAGATTTTTTCCCATTGACAACAACTATGGTATATTACTGGGCATATACAAATATATTTTTCCTTTCGTATTTTATTTCAATGGAAGTACTCTTTCTCATTCATATGTAGAAATTTCGTAAAAGAAACGTAAGGACCATAAAAACTCTTTGAATCTCTTTAACTACCCACAATGTCGGTAAAAACAAAAAAATATCATATTTTATCCAAATTAGTTAATAGGTTCAAGCACTAGATAGAGTTGGCTATGAATAGACTCTTAAAGCAGACACTTTATATTTATAAATATTATCTCTGATACAATCTGGAAAATCTGAGGAATGGAATTGATTTAAGTTTCTACTTATAAGCCGACTTCAATAATTTTGAATTAATCCCAGTCCATTGAAATAATTTCATGTGTTAAACATGTATTTCAAAGTCTGTTTAATTTGTTTTTTTTGTTAGATTTCAATGGTCGGTACACTGCTTGCATAACTAAGTTTTCCGTTACAAGTACTGAATATTTCTTGAATGTTGTGCAAAATTGACAATAGCGCGAACATTTGGAAATCCTGCTGCATTCAATACGATTGCTTTAATGAGTGTTTACATATAGAATATCAGGAAATTGTGTAACACCAAGATCAAACATTACCTTACACTACTCCGTTGAAGGTGCGTGCGTCTTACTGCAAATTTACATGTTAAATATTCTTTTGCGGTAATATGCACATCAAGTATGACGATCTGACTGATTACATTCCAATAATTGGATCATACTTCATACAATTATACATTATAAATATTATGCGGATAATTGTATTCTACAATTATAATTTAATTTATTCCTATGACCACAATGAGTCAAATGATTGCCCACACCTATATTATTCAGGAGCTTGTAATTTTTAAGTTTGTCAATCTATTCTCCTATTCATGATTTTATTCACTTCTTAAATTATGATTGGGGAAAGAATGTTGTGGGTCAGTGAGCCATTCATTACTTATTAGTCTCTATGACTCTAACAAATTTTAACGAAAAATATCAGCAATTGTACAATATTGTGACTTCAGTATTAATAGTGTGTGGATGTTTATTGAGGAGTAGTAGTAGTAGTGCATACATCCCTCTTAATGTTTGTGGGTTTTCTACCCCCCGGAAGTAAACATTTTATTGTTATCTAATCTGGAAGGTCAAATTGATAAATGATAAATCATCTAGTCAGGTTCACAGTTCAGGAGTTTATGTATTTATCACGTGAGCATCAAAAACGAGTTCCCATTATTTTTTCAAAGCGGTCTATTTCAAAAATTTAAATATAATGTATAGGTATACTTGAAAATCCAGCATGGAAATCATAACTGAATGATTTCTAAGGATCGTGTATATTATTAGTTGCATTGATTATCCTTGAGCAATGTTTCATAAACAAATTTAAAAAAATGTTCCAAAAAATATGGTAAAGTGACAGTGAAATGAATCACAAACTTGAATGAAATCTTGAAAAGTTCTGAGAAATGTTCCGGGAAATGTTCCGGGGTTGAGCAAAAATATGTTTTAAAATCGATCTCGAATAAGAGCAGAAATCTCTTTTTTTTCAATGAAGTGCCCGAATTCCAATAATGATAAAAGTCACAAAAAGATCAAAGCGCTACCGCCTCCTCAGTTCTCTTTAACGCTTATTTTCGATAAAAGACTTCTGAGTATTTGTGGTCCAAATATTTCCAAAGCCTCCACAAAACATTAGAACAGTTTGGCTAGAAACCAATTAATATAAACCGTAAGGGATTCCACACAAACTTTCTCAATCTTCTCGACATTATTATCAGTTAACGGTGTGGCTGTTTGTATTTTAAAGGAGTTTCCATTTGAGAGTTGTTCATGGTCTTCACTTACCACCAATGACACCGTTCATTATTAAATACTATATATCCAGTTTGAACTCCACCAAGACTCTGTTTGATCTTTCAAACGACAAATGATTATTATATGAGAAATCCTTTAAGTCGTCACAAAATAGAAAAACACACATGGTGCTGTTAATACACA
Source organism: Gonioctena quinquepunctata (assembly GCA_018342105.1). Classification (NCBI taxonomy): domain Eukaryota; kingdom Metazoa; phylum Arthropoda; class Insecta; order Coleoptera; family Chrysomelidae; genus Gonioctena; species Gonioctena quinquepunctata. The sequence goes on from JAFIRS010001587.1 coordinate 236,288, forward strand.
GAGAGATCTTGTTGAAAAAATAAGATAAAATCACTGGAATCTTCAACTTCTAATTTTTGGAAAAACGACAGGTAAAAATTGCCACTATTACTTTTTCGAGGATTAATAGAAGTTGCCGCAAAAAAAATATTTGACGCCTCAATGAAGTATTAAGAAAAAATAATTTGATTTATATATATATATATATATATATATATATATATATATATATATATATGATATAGGGTGTATCTAACCTACCTATTGCACACCCGTGAATGACGACTGTATAATTCCATTTTATAACGAATCACAGTGGATACAAAATCCAAAAATGTTTTCGAGAAGATTCAGTGTATATATATATATATATACATATATATACATATATATATATATATATTTATATTTGAAATAGTTTTCTTGAATCCTTTCTGTATTTTTTTCCGTATAGCGTCTTGGGTTATTGGATTCGACAATTATTGAGACATTTATATTGGTAAAGACGTTTCGTCCCGGGCCTGGGACTTCTTCAGTTTCATTTATCACATGTTATATAATTCTATAATATATATATATATAAATATAAATATATATATATATATATATATATATATATATATATATATATTGATGAGTAAATCAGGACATCACTGCCCATTAATAATTATGTAATTCAGTAGCGACAAGTTGAGATTCTCTCTTTGGTGTCATTAGGAAGTTATATCTTCATGTACGCAATTTGCATTTCCTCCAAACATAAACAATGGTTACACATCATATATGTTTGTCCTTCTTCCCATGCATGATATGATTCATTAATGGTCGAATTATTCAAAATATGACGAATTCATTGTTGTCTTCATATTTTTCTCAACCGTTTACGCGTGACTGAGAAATAAAAATGGAACGCAGAAGCTGGAATTCCCACCCATAGAAGTAGTTAACATCGTATTATCCTTGAGGTGTCTTTTTCACTATGAGGTGTTACATATTTAAATATTTTATTATATTGTCTTTGATTGATGTGGGAAAATGTTTTCAAGAGTACGCAAAGGGTTGTGCATATTTCTTCGCATATTATTACTAATACATAGTAAATAGAGGTTAGTCTATAACTGACTAGGTACATTTTGATCTTTTATTTAATTATAAAAATAAAAAACAATCATTCTTTGCACGTGAACAAAATGAAAAAAACTTCTAGTTGGCCGATTTTCTATTGGAAGAAAATTAAATGCATACCTACCATATGGGGTTATTTTGAAATAAAACATTGAAGAACATTTTTAGGGCTGTACGAAGTCAATTTGATGGGACAATTCAACAGTCAATTGACCAAGTGAGATATTTCACCCCAGTCAATTGGGCGGTTCTGCACCAAACGCGGGTCGTCCTAGTCAAAGCCCGGGTGAGCGACCGTCTCAGATGGTAACGCCCAGGAGAAAAATTAAACATTCTTAGCGCCAGACTGGGAAACGGTGGAAAGCCGACTCAATTTGGTTTTTTGGTTTGTGTTGCTCCCTGCCAAATTTGGATCTGTTCTAATCCATCGGATAGATTTTGAATAATTAAATGGAAAAGTTTTGAAATTTGATATTTTTTTATTTTTTACAGATGTCAATTGGAGAAATAATTTTGAATGTTCTGGATACAGTTTTTCAAGGGATTTAAAATGACATATTGCAAGTCAAGTTCCGTGCGATATAGCTTCTGTTATTTTTTGATAGTGACACTTCCGTTCGACAGATGTCAGCCAAAAACCAATGGTCGGAGAAAGATCTGTATCTTCGTACCAAATTTCAGCTCGATTGGTCTAATGGTTCGGCAGTTATTTCGGAAGATTACGGACACACATACAGACAGACAGACTTCACTCTGGAAATGGTGTAAATCGTTTCGGGAGACATCAAAATGGATATTTCCGTCGATATCTCGATTTTTTTCGCACGATTACATTACTTGACCACTGGGTCAAGTAATATTTGAAAAATTACAACTAATCGGCTTGGCCTTCACAGACATTTTTCTATAGACGTCATAGCTTAGAGCTTCGGTACCAAAAATAGTTAATTTGTAAAATGAAATGAATCAGTTCGCTTTTGTCCGGCTATAAGGTATACAATGAAACGGATATTTTAGAAATTGACTTTTAATAGTATTTCCACAGAAACTGACAATATATTCAATCTGAATGGTACAAAATGATCGTCTAATTGTCATATATTACAACCCTCTCTCAACGATAACAGGTTTCTCAATTCAATGGATTTTTATGCAGTTGGATTGTTCTTCCTAAATTATTACTTCTTGACTACTACTACTCTCCTTTTCCTTCTATCCTTGTATATTCACTGCTTGGCAAATCACTTTCGCATGTATGCTGGAATAATCATTATTTTTACTTTCCGTGACCCGATCGCCCCAATAATGCTGTTGCTTTTTCTACAGACTGATTCTCGAAGACAATGTGGCTTTTAAAGGGTAAAAACCCACTTGCAAGCACTTGCTCCATCACGAATAACAATTTTCAACTTGACAATTTAATGAAAACACTACGATGACAGGTGAATCACGTGCTCAGCACTTTGATGTAGCCATGCGCCCACGCTTTTTTTTAAATAAAATTTTTTTTTTTCTTATTTTCTATTTTTTAGTCTGGTTTTCTATAAAAGCGTGTTTTTTAGTTTTTTCAAACTATTATTTATGTATATAATAATTACTTAATCCAAATTCATTTCCATTTCAAAGTTATATTCTTTATTGTCTGAATGTGTCATTCATAAAACCATTTCATGAGGGGTAACGTGGGCTGATTGTTGTATGGATGATTCTTTTGTCGTTTGAAAATTTTTCAGAACCTCTGAGAATTGAACGTCGGTCCATTATCACTCCTGATTTCTATAGGTTTTCCTATAATTGTAGATAAATAACTTGCATTAGTATTTTTTACTTATAATTGCACGAGAGGTTTGTATTTTATCGTGTAGATTTGGGTTGTTTAATGAAAAACTGTTGCCTAGCAATTAGACGAGAAAAACTGCCAACTATTAAAAACGCGACACCGAAGGTGGAGCGTTTTTAGGTTGACAGTTTTTCGAGTCAAATTGCTAAAGGAAACAGTTTAGAATTTAAACAACACAAATTTACCCGATATCAACACAAACATCGAGTGTAATTCGGCAGGACAATTTAATGAATAAGAAATTTAGAAACATATCAATGCAAACTTTATTTATTTTGGCAACCAACACCGCGATAAATGATAAACAAATGAATAAGTGAAAAAACCACTAGTGCATTTGTCGCTGTAAAAGTTGCAGCTAACTTTTGCCGCTGTCAAACTGAAAATTGCACTTTGGCATATGCGATTTTTTATACATGAGTTGAATTGTCATAGAACTTAGAATGAAATGCTAGCAACATATATTACAACCTTCTCTTCTTGAACAAAACTACTCCAATACATTTCTATGAACACTCTGCAATTGAATAGTGTACTAATGGCTCATTATGAATATTTCGGACGTATTTCAGACCACTAGATATGATATTCGTGATATATTCTGATGATTTTAGCCAATAAAAATCCCTGTTGTTCTCGTTTGCTCTTGCATTTATACTCATACCGCGTTTCAACCATCTCAATCATGTTTCTTCAGAATATCTCAGGAACGATACATTATTTCTTTTATAAATACTGTTTTTTTCATCGATACATGGTTGAGCTTCTTTACCGACATTGCTTAGTTTCTTAGGCCATCCATTTCTATATGACATTAGACATGGATGGCCTACGAAACTGAGCAGTGGCAGTAAAGAAGGTTAATCATATTATCGATGAAGAAACAGTATTCATAAGAGACAGTATTGCTGATATTTCTTTGTCAATTATTAAATATCTTGACTGAATTGTGCTGAGGCAATTGGCAATCAAAAAATTGGATTGAATAATATCCAAAGTACATAGATCATTTTTTATTAAATTTCTCAAAGGTATCGTTGCCTTGAACTATACCTATAAATTTATGAAGCTGATTTTGTCATCGTGCTTTTTCATTTCCATGATTGTCTCTATTTTCTCTTGGAATATTTCTATACGATCTCATGTACTCATGTATTTATTTTTATTCATTCTTAGTTGTTGTACAAATTTTTTCTTGATTCAGGAGATTTTCTAATCTATCGTTGTGCTCTTTTATAGTGGTATCATGTATTAATATGTCTTGTGTATATTTTCAATGATTTTTATAATCTAACAACTCCTGGAACTTTATCCACGATTCTAAGTGAGTATTCCTTTTTTGAATACTTCTGAAGAATAACATAAAGCATAGGGAAGTCTTTTATATTTGAATTTATCGAATTGAGTAGTTATGCTATGTCGAATTTTCTTGATATTGAGAAATTTGATGGAAGGCTGAACTTGCGTCTAATACTATGAAACGCTTTGAATTTGCAATTTCTTCGAAGCTTATCAGGTGGTAAATGCAGTTGTTCCTATCTTATGTATTTATTCAACGTTCCCAATTTTTATGAAAGCTTCTTCAACTTTTTTCATTAATAGTATTCGAATTCTCGTACATCTTGCTTTAGAAGATAAGACCTATCAATATTTCAATTTTATACTTCTTCAAAGAGTCCATTGCTTCGAAAACGTTTTGAATTTTTGAATTAAATTTATACATTTCTTTTTTTGCATATCCTTATTTCCATTTTCTTGGTCTCTTTTCAACAAATCGAGTTCCGCACTATAGCTGATGGTAAAACCATTAATGGTTATGTTAATTTTATTTTCTGTGTATGATATCAGCCTATTTTCAGTAATTTCCAGTTTTATTGTATTAGTTTTGAAATTAATTCAAATATTGTGGGTGACAAAATATTTGGCTAAGGTTTGTTTCTTATTTCATTGCATCTCTTCCATATTTCATTGAATGCTTACATTTCGTACTGGTATTTTTGTGTTAGATACTTCTGAATAATTAATCTTATTTTTTATATTTGTTATATTTCTTACCCATCGCTGGACACCTTCAGAATTTATAGAAAAATAAACACCTTCTACATCTTGGAAAAATGACTTTAGGTTTACGCTGGGATGTATAATTATTTCTATTGATTTTCTCATTCTTCTCTACTACCTCTAGCTACACATCATTTTCACACATTTTGCAGCTTCTTCATCGGCCATATTTGTTTCTCAGGTTATGAATGGTTTCTGATAGCAGTATTTCACTTTCAAACAGTGAACTCTATATACTACCTGGAACGGCCACGCCTTGGGCGAAGAGTGAGGCAAAACCATTGCATAGGCAACCCTCATCTTTTACGGATACCTATCTCTTTCTATCTTATGTTGGTTAATGGAACCCTCGCGCATTATTTTAAATAAATTTGTATTTTTTAGGTTTCTTTAGGAGAAAACGTGATTTTTTCCCAATCGTTATTTAGGAAAGAAAGTAATAATGCAAACAGTACAACGTTCAAGTAAAATTTTGACTGTTCTCCCACGGGGTTTCTAAATAAAATAAACACAATATGAAATCCAATTATAATTTTTTATTACAATAGAATTTTATATATATATACAAATTTATTCACACAACGATAAATATAGTAGTCGACATCAGTATAATAATAATAATAAGCTTTATTCACGTAAATTAGACTAAATATACAAAAAATGTGCTCAAAAATATCGTGAGTAAAGAAAAAAAGGGTGAGTGAGTGAGTGTTTCACAATTATTTGAATAATAAATAGTGGTATAAAAATCATATCTAAGCAGAAGTATGAGATTTTTATATAATGAATAATAGTAATATGTATAAGTAAATAAAATAAAATAAAACAATCAGTCACACACCTATACACGCATATGCATATAATAAAGTTAAAATGTTCATTATGATTCAGAATAAAATTATAGAAATTATAAAAAAGCAGATATGTGAGCTGGGTTTAGTACATAGATAAAATGGGTAAAAGTCAGAAATAAGTATAAAAGTAAACAATAGAAAATTAAGAACAATATAGTATGGTGTATAAAACATTTAAGTGAAATTATTAAAAAAATATTGTGCAAAGTAGTGATAATCAAATGACCCAATCAGTCACTCACCTATACACACAAATACATATTATAAATATAAAAAGTTCGTTGTGAATCAATATAATATTATAAACACAGCCTGAGTTCTATCGCTTAAGTAGCTCTTGAAGAGTTCTAAGCAAATGCAAATATATGTATATATAAATCTAACAGTTATTGAATAAAACAAGTTTTGTCATTTTTTGTCTTATTGTGGCACTTTTTCCATGAAATTCTAAATTTAATAGTTTGCTATGGTGATACATTCGGCACTTCAAATATATAGAAATTATTTTACGAATAATTTGAATTTTCATTACTATGTCCGCTTTTTGAAATCGAATGAATTACTTCTTTCATATTGGAAATTTTCACATCTCTCCTCTTTACCTTCTGTTTTAGTGTTTTGACTTTTCTTTGCAAAAGTATATCCTTATATGGAACAGTTTGGGTTTCGCAATCAATCAACGTTTGAACTTGAGAGCTTGTTGAAGTGGAAGGTAAATCAATGTTCTTAGGAGATATGGTATTACTAATAACATCCTCAGTATGAACATCCACAGACAATTCCTGAAAAAAAAACTTATTTTATTTTCATCAAAGATAAGTGCAAATATATATTTTTTTCTTTTACGTCATACTAGATACACACCAATTTTTTATTTTTCTGCGAGGTTTAGCAATTTTTGGTAACAAATGCTTTGGATATGAAAAGACAGTAGGTACAGCATTTGGTTTTAAACGTTTAGTGGAACATCCTGGTTTGTTGGAAGAAAATGATCCCCACAAAGTTTGCTACTTCTGGATGGAGCCCAATTCTCCCTGCGAACTGCCTTTATCCATAACTCTAGGATATCTGGTCGTTTGAATGGAAAACTGGAAAATAAATTCACTTTCAATCTTGCTAGTAATATCGCTAATTATTCATTACATAACCAAATCTAAATATTATCAACTTACCCATGAAAAGATATTTGCCGATAATCTTGCTCGTTTTTGCATCCAAACGCTATACAATAAATCACCATTGTTTTTTAATGTTAAATGAAAACTATCGCCAAGGCCAGTAGCAAACCACACCAACGATGCTGCTTTTTAAACCACACACGATAAAGGAAACGAAACTAATAGCACAATAGAACACAATAAATGTATATCTTCACTTATATTAAACGTATTGAACAAAAATAATCCCCAATCTCCCTTAATTTCCAGTTAAGAGATAATTTATGCATATAACCGTAATTCATTTGACTGAGTATGACAAAGACAGGTTACCGTAAATAAGGCTATCTCTGTTTTAGCTGCCCCTGACACACTTTACGTTATTGGAGTGAACGGTCGGGTCCGTTCCAGGTACGTATAGTATAGAGTTCACTGCTTTCAAATAGATTATATAATCATCGAAAGACTATATTTCTGACTGAATTGTAGTAAAAAATGCTATCTTTTAAATTATTTAATGTTGGTAAAAAGCATGTAAAATCTCTATACTTAACTTCTCCTGCAGATTTCCGAATTTTATTTTATTTTCAACTATTCAAGTTCATTTTTTTTACATTCAGTTGATTTGAATTATTTTTGAGGATAGTAAGGCATTGTTGTGATCTCTATATATTTGATTGGTATTTCTCAAAACACATTTTTATTTGGTTATCCGTCTATTTGTATGAAGATATCGAAGCTAAAACAATAACAATTTTCATTTGTCTATAAATTGTTGGAGAAAATACTGAGAATTTTTAAATATCATAATTGTTTTTACAGGTTCTTTGCCTCTGTACCATTGTTGCAGCAGTACAAGGTGGCGGCTACGGTCTACTTTCCACCAATTATGGAGGATAGGTAGTGGCTATGACTCGACATATTCAAGCCACTATGGCGGGTACCTACAAGCCCTTTGGATATTCTGGGTATGGCGGATATGGTGGATACCCCGGTAACAAACCTGGCTATGGAGGGGGGTACAGGCCTGGATTCACCGGTTTAGGAGGTCAAGGGGGTATTGGTGGATATGATGGTGGATATGGGGGATATAGCGGGCATGGAAGCTATGGCGGATATGGTGGTTATGGTGGATATGGAGGAAAAGGAGGCTATGGCGGATTAGGAGGTTATGGAGGATATGGTGGATATGGAGGAAAAGGAGGCTATGGAGGATTAGGAGGTAATGGAGGATCAGGATACGATGTTTATAATGGATATGGAGGAATAGGAGGTTATGACGGCTATGGTGGTGTTGGAGGCAATGGAGGATACGGGGGCACAAATTTCCTGGGCGGTGGATATAAACCATATAGTGGATTCCAGTACAAAAGTTATTATAAGAGATAGTTGAACTGAATTGGTAGTTAATATAGTTTTATCATAGCTATCCCATGAAAATGAGACGTGGAGGAATTAATAATATTTATTATATTCACGCAAGAACTGTATATGTATAAATCATATTTTTCAATAAAATGTAAGAAGAAACATTAATCATTGAAAATATTGTCTGGATGTTTTTTTCTTGGAGATGTGTCAAACTGAGTTAATTTTCAAGTAAACGTTGGATCATTCTGGTAGGAGATAGACATTTCTTTTTTTATTTTTAGATATCGGTTCATACCTCAAATTCAATATTCCTCAGAAAGAGTATCGTTCATTGATAAATATATTATTCTGCATATACTTGTTTAATGCATTGGAAAGTATAGCAAATGCAATGCCTCAACCATATCTACGGAAAATTCTATTGATAACTCGATCCTTTCCTGAAGAAAATTACGTCACTATAATTTTCAAAACAACATGTATATCAGAAGCGGCTTTCATAGAATAATTCGAATTGATCATAACTGTGATTCAGCAACAATAAAATGTTCTCATATAATTTTGAATAAATTCATATACGAAAAAAAATTTTAAAAATAATAAATAATTTTTTTTAATCAAAAATGTCTTTAAAATGAATAGTCATTCTGATTCAAACAAATAAAGGTTACAAAGAAGTGATTGTAGTAAGTAATGTGATAAAGTCTAATCAGATAGACTTCCGCTTTTTCAGGAATGCCACCAACTTTGTTATTCAAACGGATATCATATGTATTTCGATATATATATCTGGATTCTAGACATTGAAAATTAAGATGTAAAGGGTACACATTATCAAAACTAATAAAACTATTGACAGATTCGAGAAGTTTCATCTTAACACCGCCCAGAAATAATTGTTCAGATTGATCAATATTAGAGTTTATTTTTGCGATAGATTTTTCCCGGACTATTCGAATATTCATTCTTAATTCTGGCTTGGATCACTGAAATAATTCTGAAAAAAAATATAATTCCTTCAATATAATTATCTTATAGGGTCGAAAGCCGCATTGTATTGTATTTTCCTAGGCAGGCAGTAATGGTGCTGCGGTTTCCTCTGAATCCAGACAAAATGGCCCATTGAGTATTGTGTTTTTCTCAGTATTTTATAATTTGCTATAATTTTTCTTTGATATAGCTGGTAGTAGACTTTAATGGTCCACGGAACAGGATTGGGAATTTTTGGAAAACCTCCAGTTTAGAACATTCATGAAATAACTGAGAGATGTGGAGGAAAAATGTGATATGAGAAATGGGTTTAAGATTGATTCCTTCGAAACGTAATTTCATATTTCTATTCCATGCATTGCTACAGATTGGAAAGGGAATCAGGCACACGATTTACTTTTTCTCAAAATGTATGGTTCTATGTCACAAACATCATCATTTCCAGTATTTATATTAAATATTTCAACGTTGTCTGAAAACATGACAGATTTTTTATTAAAAATTGAATAGTTTGCTTTTGGTCATATTAATCGTATTTCCAAGAATTTGTATTCATACCAGGCTGATTCGGTTTTGGTTTTCTTATATTTAAAAAATAATATAAGGAGCTTGATCTTCGAGGCTTATCAAAAGCTGCAGATTTTCTGTCAAACAAGGTGCCTATTTTCAATAATTCGGGCAAGTTTTCTTTTGAACGTATAAATCAGATAACAATTGAGAATAAAGTTTCCGATTATGACTATTTCATATTTTATACAGATCTTTTAGAAAAATATTTTAATGAAAGTTAGAATAGTCTCTATAGGTATAAAATACAAAAGGTGGTCTGAAATATTTTTCATATTAATATCAGCTTTTGAAATAATATGATTATAAGAGGTAACAATGACATCAATTAGATTCTGCGATCTGTTGGTGATTCGAGTAGACTCTTCAACGGTCTGATGCATACCATATTTCGAGAAAAAATCTAAGAACTTTGAAGAGTCTCCATCTTTATTTTTAATATATCAATATTGAGCTAGCTTCCTACTAAATGAACCATAATAAAATTAAGGTAAAACGATTTTCAAGATATTCCCCAAACAATGGAGACAATGTGTCTCTTATCGACAACTGTCTGCCAGTCTGTCAAGAGTTCATTTTATATAAAAAACCACCCCTCCTATTCAAACATTCCTATCTCGTTTGGCGAGTTTTTAACCAGAATTGTTTAATATAATATCAGGAACATCCGGCCTCAAGATCAGAAATATCAGGCAATTGTGTGGACATTTAAGATATGTACATGGTCCACGTGACAATGCATTTCGACAGCTTTATACAATGTTTTATTGAGAAAGGTGGCTGTGATTTATGATCCGAGTAGAGATCGATATACAGGGTGTTCCTGAACATGAATGCATAAATGAATGAATGTTTATTGGTACTAATAACTGAGCACATTAAAAAGTAGTATACGATAAATACAATAAACATCGAAAAGTAATAGATCCACAGAAGTTGTTGAGAGCCTCAACGTTCGTTTCACGTGCGGATAGTGTTTGGTATTTGGAGTGAATAATGTTTAATACTCACAACGAAAAAAAAAACGTTTTCGGTATCATACTAGCAGTTTCCAACAGCCTTCAGGACACAACCACAAAACTTCGGGCATTTGGCTGTCGCTTTTCTGGATACCGTTCAAGATAAAGTCTTACTGCTGCATAACCGTTACAATGAGCTTCATCGGCATCATCATGATATTCCCGAATTGAAAACCTACACCTTTGATGGCGCGGCCAATGAATGAAACATTGAGTGTGGGGTTGCCAGTTATCACTTTTTCATGTTAATTTTGATGTCCAAATATTGGAATAGCAGGTGACTTACCATAGAGATGACATACCATTTCAAGGAAACAGTGTACGTGGCTGATTCTTAAAAAAAGTCGAAAATAGCTTTATCGAGTTGATCAGTTTTTTTTAACTCGTGATCGAATTTTTTTTTGCTCAAATCGTAGTATATGTCTTGTTTGAGGAAAATATTATAGTGGTCCCCAATTTTTTCGGTTTGAATTGAATATATTTTTTTTTTTTTCGAAAATGAGGGAATGACAGATTTGTGAGGGAATTATTCTCAATATGATTCTACAATAATTAAAAACTCTATAATGCACCAAACATTTGTTTTATTGAAAACTATAAAAATTAAATCCAACTTAACAATTTAATTACAAACAAAACACATTGACTCATAAAAGTAATATTAAATATTAATTTAGTTATAATAATTTAAAGAACGAAATTATGAAGTACTATATAATCAGTCTACAATTTGTCTTATTTTTTTAACATAGTAAAGACAAAAATGTATACTTTTATATTGAATGTATACTTTCATATTGAAGATTCAAATGAATTTAAAATAATGAAAAGAGAACATAAATTGCAATTTTACTAATCTAATATTATGCAATCTAATCGCAGCCCACACTGCTATTGAGTCATGTCGATTATTATCAGAGAGAGTACAGAAAGATTGTGCTTTTACAGTATCATCAGGATTTTTCAAATATAACACGCCAGTATGAAGCGTAACTTGCTGCCGACCACCACCAAAGTGAACTGCTTGAATTTCTTCCCAGTATTTGCAACAATAATTTTCGCTAAAATCAATGTGGATGAGCACTTCATTTGTTGACAATTTTTTTTAACTGTGTCATTATTTGATACTGGTGTGCAATATTTCCTGCATGTAGTAAGAATGATTTTAATGTCTCTTCTAATACTAAAACAAGTTCCTTCCCAAAGTAACATTTCTTTCCTTCTTCAAAGGTTTGCGCACTGTTTTTGTCTCACCATTTTTTTCATACGTTGAGTTTTCGTACATCCATTGTCGGTAGGTTACAGTTTTAGTAGCTTGGGAAAGGTTGTATTCTAGAGCCTTGTCTCTCAATTTATACATTCTCGAAATAAACATTTAGTACAGTAAATATCACATGTTATATCAGATAACAAACTTGGAATATTATTATGTAAGATGACTTTATTTTCATGTAATTTTGAAATGATTAGTTCCATGTTTGCGTGAACGACGCATTTACACGTGTCTCGTTCTTTAAGGTTTGCCCAAGTTACCCAAAAAGGCCTGTACTTACAAAATGTTGACAAACTTATTTTGTAAGTAACAGAGTTTAAAAAAAAATATGCAAATTGCGCATATTATCAGTTAAAGACGCTTTTGTTTTAGTAATTTTCCAGATCTAACAAAATCCCTCTTTCCCGGACACATTCGAGAGTTTTCATCTTTCTCCAAGAAATCAATTATATCGTGTTTTACTTTTAAAATTTTTGGTTTAAGTTTTCTGTTTCTACCTGTTTTGTAATTTTGATTTTTGAAAAAGGTTTTAGAATAATGCATAGGTTTGTGTTTTTTTAAAGGATCTAAATTAATTTTTTTATAGTATGCTTGTTTATTTTTTTGGGTCTTTAGGTTTGCATAAGATTGTGCTAATTGTTAAGTGATGATTTCAGAAAATATAAGTTTTTTTTTTAACTGTTTCGGGTATCTTTGTATTCTTTATCAGGGTTTTGACCTTTGCCTCAGGTGAAGATGTGTTTATTCGGTCATTTAACCGCGTGTACTTTTTTCTATATGTTTCGCTCTTCCTAACCTCTTCTTTTAATTTTTTTTCTAACTTTGCTATTCTTCCATACAATATTGCTCGTCGATTTCTCAGTTGTCGCCTTCGTCGTAAAGCAACAGTTTCGTTTTTAACAGCATTTACTCGTGAACTAGGTTTTGCTGGTGAAACTGGGCTGCAGGGGTTCTTTCATCAATTTTCTAGATTTTTACGCACATTTTGATTCTTCTCCCTGTATTTTGAACAGTTTAATCGCCATTGTTTCTGTTTCTGCCTTCTTTCTCTTGAACTCATAGCAGTTACAGACTTTTTCCCTCTTCTTTAAATACTTAAGTCTTTCTTTCTCTCTAAGTTTCTCCAAAGTTTCAGGACAATTTTTTAATTTTTCTCTTCGCTTCCTGTCATACTCTTTTTTCTTCAGCTTTGCTTCTGCAGCGGTTGATTTTCTACTTCTCGACATTATAGACGTTCAGGGTACTGAAACCAATCAAACAAATATAAGTATTCTATATTTATTAGGAAATACATCATTCCCTCACTGAGATCATTCCCTCATTAAACATTTTTATGAGGGAATGACGATGAGGGAATGACGATGAGGGAATGACAAAACGAAACAAAATTTCCAGAAACTAGGAACATACCTTACTTTCTTAGGAATTGTAAACAGTACTTTATTGCTACCGAAAACATATGAAAATATACTATAATTATAAGTTTAAAAAATGCTTACCTTTTGATAACATTACATGAGGAAATGACATAAAAAATGTAATATTCAAAAAACTTATTGTCAAATAGATTTTAACAAAACATCCTTCCTTCAATTATCCACTCTGGTGTATATTCTCAAGGGCAATGTTGCCAACTACAAAATAAATTAAAGTGGGGCTTGGTAGGCCTCGAAGTATTGCTCCAATCACACTGTTACAAGACGGTGAGGGAATATAATTTTTTTAAGCACAATTTTAATATATAAAAATATTTCCATTCGCTTTTATTAAACTATGAACTTATATAGGTATAGTCAATACTATCCTATATAAGTAAAAAATATGATAATAAACAATTTGTTAGGAATTTTACGTTTTAAGTTAATGATTATCTTCAAATTTAGCGCTTGGGACATAGTGAGGGAATGATTTTCAGGGTACTTTCTTGGACATATCTTTTTTGTTTATCATATAAAAAATAAATTTGTTTCATACATTCGTACATCTAGTACAGTCGTTTTATTAAAAAAAACAACTTTTCATAGTTGACGATACTGGTTTATAGAAATGATCAAGGACATCGATTTCGATTTTTTTTAAGAATCAGCCGTGTATAGAGATTTTTGGAGAACTTTTTAGCAAAATTGAATGATTTAACAGAGGAACTCCAAAACGGCGGACAAGTTTTGCGATCCATGATCCAATTCTACTGAAAATTGGGATCTGGGTGTTTTTGGGCTCAAGGACCGTGAATTTAATGCCCGAATTAATTTAAGCGAGTAGAGGAGATTTGTGAACAATGTCGATTCTTTCGTCCGACTCTTGTTTTGTTGTGGTAAAACGTTCTATGTCTCCTATTCGTTTTCATTCCTGGACTATCATATCTTTATTTCAATCAAAAATGAAAAATTCACTCAATTCGATAATTTTTTTCTTAGCTTATTTTTCTATCGATATGCAACTCTAAACTCATACATTACATAACAAAGTCAATACATAAATGAGTATTAGATGTATAAATGTTATGAAGATGTATATGCTGCCCACCTTGAAAATGGAAAAAAATTTATTAACAAATGTTCATCAAGATATATTTCTTCTTCAGAATAAATTGGTAACTTTGTATAACATAATGATATCACTATCAACTCGAATGATTATTGTTTTTGCCAGGATGACTTTCTGATACTCTGCCAACTTTTCACTCCTTCAATACGACTAGGAGTCCGACTTGTTTGGTAAGTTGAGGCACCATTTTGCATGTGGTTGTGGATATGTGACCAACGCTGCCAAGAGTGTAATACTCTATCGGTTATAAAGACACAATTCGATGGGTTCCAGAACATCTCGTTGAGTTATTGCCAACAGTGGGTAATTAAGTAAAGAATGTGCAGGTCTAAGGAAGCTGAACTCGGAACGATCATTGGATAAGAGTTACGAGGACGAAGTTGAGCACATTCTTAATCTAACACATGATTGAGGTGTGTGTTCTCGACTACTCTGATTAGATGTCCTTTCGCGGATTTATTTTTATAGATATTATTTTATTTTTTAGGACTTCATTGAATACAGAGTGGATAATTTCATAAATGAATATTTACGGATGCAAATAAAACAAAAACACCAATAAAACCCAGAAAACTGTCGCCAGGAACTAGAAACTGCGTACACCCTACTCAGAATATTATGATCGTACTGTGGTTGGAGTTTAGTCTGCTACGAAGTAGCAGCGACTGAGAACTGAACAACTTTGAAACAACTTTGTGACAACCTTGCCCCGGTCTCCTCTAACCAATGGAAGACGTATCTCAGGAAAGGATTCAATTACTGTTTTTCGAAAGCAATAATATATTATGCAACGAGCATTTACCGATAACTATTGAAACATGAGTATGAATACGTGTCCTTGATAGCCATTAAATGTTAGTTGAGTGCACTATTTTTTCTATGACCAGTCGAGACAATGAACAATAAGCATGCTCAATAGATAACGGAATTTCATAAGTGAATGATGGATACATAAACATGTGGACAATTTTTTTTTTGGATAACTCATCAAAATAGACAATGAACTCGTTCTGAAAAGTGATTAGACTTATTTTTAACCGACGAAAAAAAAGAGGTTCTCTAGTCGACGCGTATATATTTTTTTTATGTATGACCCCGCATAACTTTCGATTTCGATTATCTTTTTTAATTGGATAGGGTTTGAGAAAAAAATGTCACCCTTAAGGGTAGAAAAATTGGGGATATTTATCGTTCACCTACTGAATTTTTCCTATTCAGATTATTCTTTCTTTATTGGATAAGGTATACTTCAGAGTTAGTCATATTTGAAATTGAAAAGGAATAATCCACCCCTAAGGGTAGAAAAATAGGAGATGATTGATTTTTCAGTGCCGATTATGTTGAAACTTGGCACCATATGTAGTTCTAATGATACTACAACATTATGGATACCTGGAGTCAATTGAGTAAGTAGTTATTGGTGGATTTTAGCCACAATTTTTTTTAAATATATAATATTTTTAACAAAAAATGAAACCAACGAAAAAAATAAATTAAAAAGCAAATTAACCTTTTTAGTTTTAATAATAACTGAGCTCCTAAACTAATGTGAGTAACTGATTTTGAGTCGGCGCCAAACAAATAATCAACGAAGATCAATAAATGTCTTTATAAAAAATATATCAAAACGCCGCCGTGCATCCCGCTGCCATCATTTTACGCTTTACCTTATTCAATAGCTAGTTTGTTTGGCGCCGACTGAAAATTAGTTACTCACATTAGTTTAGGAGCTCAATTATATATAAAAAAGGTTGAATTTATTTTTTGCTTTTCAGTTTTTTTTTTCGTCAGTTCCATTTTTTGTTAAAAAGTTTTTAATATATCTTCAACTGGGAGTAATTTTTCGTATGTCTTTGCTGGTGATACATTGTTTGCGATTCCTGCAGAATGTGCACAATTTCTCTCAGTATCCCAAGTTTTCAATTGAAAGAAGCACGAATTTTGAGAATTCACTAAATTAAAGTATCAGATGCTCATGGCCATATCTGATATTGACGGAATATTACTGTTACGTTGCATTTCTATTGGATATAAACTTGTATCTTAATGAATAATCTGTATCATAATGGATCTCATTAAAGTACAATTAGTAAACGTCTTAAAAATCAATGAAAGTATGGGAGTAGGAAAAATAAATTAATTGTCCCCCTTATATGCAAATAAAAGGTTTTATTAATCGCAGGTAATCCAAATGTCTCTCTTCCTCTCCCTAGATCTTTCCCAGAACTTTGGTATCGAAGTTGTTTCTACACACTATGAAAATAGTATATTATGTTACAAGTGTATGAGTGAGCTTTTAAAGCACGCGCAATGAGTTTGAGGGCACGCCGCGAGGCGGAGTTCCCTCAACGTTACTGCTTGCTTTAAAGGCACACGTGTATCATACGCTAGTTTTTATTATACCTGCATCATAACTTCAATAACAATGCTTGGAAAGGAATTTTAGATAAAGATAATGTTCCTTATATTTTAATACATTTAATCAGGTATGTAATGGACATCTGATGTCACGTCTTGTTGGCATGGATATAGCAATTGTTGTTGACAAGTTTATTTGGCAGTTCATATGATTAATAATTTTAAAATGGTTGCAAATCAAGGAGAACTCTCACCCAAAATTTTAAAGTTAGCCGAGGATGCTGAATCAAAATTGATACCAGAAAAATCTAGAAATATTATAGAGAATATGAAAAGTTAATGCTATGGATCGGGAAGGAACAGACTCAAATTGTTTTATTTTTTGATGTAATTTGACACATAAATAAAAAGTTGGACCTATAAATTCGGCGTGTTTTAATCTTGAGATTTCGCACGCGTTTTCCTTTAACACGACGTGTTTTAATCTTGAGATTTCACATGCTTTTTAGTTCATAAAACAAGGATTATGATGCAGGTATGATTAGTAGTTTATGTAACAAGTACGCAAAAGCCATTTGCGTCTGTGTTGAATACAATAATTTTTTGAATAATCTTTCCAAAGAATGTTTCATGTAGGAACTATGATTTTATTTCTGCTTTACGCAAATATATTTGTAGGCAGCACTGGCAGAAGGCCGTGTGAAATATCGAATCAGTTGTTTTAACTAGTCCATTTGCGTTTGTTGTTATGTTCTCTAATGGGCCATATTAGTGAGGTTAGAATCAAAGAGAGTGAACGTTATCTGAGTAGGAGAGTCTATTCCCCATAAGACAATGGTGACACCATTAGAAAGAGATGAAAGATCATTTGTGAGTCATAGTGACGTATATGGACATGTCATGGCCACCATTCTCTCTGGACAGTGGCGGACTAGCGCACTTCGCACTCTGGTATCTGAAAGTTACAGGCTCTTGAATGTATATTGACAACTATGTTTGTTACGTAGGCCACCTGTACTCATCTCCATGTACGTCACTATGACGGGTTAATTCTACAAGATTCTGATTGGCTAGAGCTTATTAGTACCTCCTATTCAGATAACGTTTACTCTCTTTGGGTTAGAATCACTCTCTTGGCGGTAAATCCATATTAATTTTTTTTAACATGGGAGTCTTATGGAGGTTCAACTTTGAGATGAAACCACGCTATCTAAAAGGTGAATGTTAGTATAGAGACATCAAATATTGGGTGCCTTAATCATCAGTGCGTATTTTCATGTTCATTCCACATGAAAAATCTACATCTATATATCCTCAAATCAAAATTTAAACCAGTGTTGTTCGAAAGATTTCCGTATGTCGTAGATGATTTCTGTTATGCGTTTCGTGCACATTTGACAGATGGTCTACATTGGAGATAAAACAACCTCACATTTCCTTAAAAATGTCTAATGTTGGAGTTATATATACGATGAACAATATTTCACAACTACTGCAGTCAGAAAACATTTGTAAGCACGGTGAGAGAATATGTATGGCATTTCCGTTCTGTCTATTTGGAAAGCTAATAGAAAAAAACTGTATGCAACACGTACGCAAATGGCTTCAGCGGACATCATCTTCATATTCCGGACTCGGCTGGCGTAAACATTCCGATTCAACCGCTAAATCCTCATTCTGCGTACTTCTAACATAAACCTCTATTCTATCATTTTATAACAGTTATTCTGTATCTTTCATTAGTGTTTGGTTCAAAGTCTGTGTTTCCATCTAGGTTTTTGTCTGAAATATCTGTTCGGGGTTGGTTGTCACATGACACCTCTCAGGCAGATGGTGATAATCATAAAAACGATGACGACGAAGTTGCTGCAGCTGATTATGGAATCAATTATCGAACTTCAGCAAGATATTGTAAGAAAATTCTCTAGAGAAATTGACGATAAAAGAAGTACGGCCTTCCACCACCGTTGGTTGTTTTCCAAATAGAAAAGTTTTTCTGAAGAAGAAGAGTAGAAATAAAAGTAATATGTTCTTCGAACAGCCGATATTTCTACGGTTTAGTGCCAAAAGGAATCAAAACTTTGGCTTAGGATCTTTATGTGGCGAATTATGTTAAATGCCTTTAATTTTGTCAGAATAATGGGTGTGCCGGAGAAGACTGGTTCGCTAATTTTTTGAAAAAATATCCAGCTCTTTCATTACGAAAACCAAAGGCGACAAGCTTCTAGCTCTAACCGAACAAATGTGGATTTTTTTTTCCAATTATTTGACAACAGTTCTCGGAAGTCATTATTTTCGACCTCACGAAATTTGGGGCATGGACGAAACGGGTGTTACTTCAGTGCAAAGGCCAGGTAGAGTTGTTGCTCGTAAAGGATATAAACAAATATGTGCACTAATTTCTGCGAAAAAGGGTACTCTAGTAACTTCGGCTTGTGCTGTCTCTACTATTGAAAACCATATTTCATTATTCTTTGTATTTATAAGGATCAAATACCACAAGCGCTTCATAGATACTACGCCTGTAGGATCTGGTGAAACTGCGAATAAATCTGGGTGGATACCAAGAAGCCAATTTCATCTTATTTTCAAATCATTTCTATTAGCACACAAAAAGTACACTTGAGAATGTATGTCGATTCCTTCTTCAGGATCATGGCTCCTATCTTAGCATAGAATGGCTCAATTTTGCTGGATCTAATGGAATCGTCATGTTATTTCCCCCCACATTGTTCACATAAGCTCCAGCCTCTTGATGGCACTGTCCACTGGACCGATGACAATTTACGATATACCACAACTGGTCCCTCCTGCACATCCTCTTGCACTGACTCCATCTAATATTCCTTCAAGATTTCGGTGCACAGGAATATATCCATTGAATTGTGACATATTCATAGATGCGGATTTTGCACCAAGCTATGTGGTCGACAGAGAGCAGTCTGCGAACCAGCTTCCAGAAAACCTTGCAAAGCAGCTTTCCGAACAGCCAAATAAACAGCTTCCAGAGATGTCTCAAGATAACTCAGATGAACCTCATCCGAGCCCTGCATTGTGCGCTCAGATAAACCTCAACCCGTGCCCAGTAATGTGCGATCAGATGAATTTCAACCCAGGCCAAGCAATTTGCGCGAGTCACCTCTTGTAGTAAGACCTTCACCAAAGGCTGGCGATAGGAAAAATTCAAATAGAAATATTTCCCTATACAGAGATAGAGCTATTTTAACAGATTTGCCAAGAAAGCTTGAAGAACTAGCTGAAAGAGCATGTAAAATAAAATAACTTATAAAAAAACTTTTTAAAGACAAGCTTTTATCTAAGCCGTGTATTTAAACGTATAAAATAAGTTGAAGTCGTCGCTGACAATGATTTTTGGAACGAAGTTCCTTATCGCGCGTTGCGAAAGGGGGCTAGACGGAATAAATTAAGACCAAAAGTTGTAACGACACTTTTTGCCGTGCGGCGTGCGCGTGTTTCTCCGTCTGTCTCTCTCTCTCTCTCATAGAAAGCAAGCCAGTTATTTTCGTTTCGTCTTCCTATTTCGCATTGAACAGTGTGGTGTCGCGACGATTATTTTTGTTGAGTGTATACAGGTTTTTTGTACATAATAAATGATAAAAAATAATAACAATAATGAATCCTGACAGTGTTTCTGCATAAGTTCCGGATATTGCTGATGGAGTTAGGTAAGTAGAGATTTTATACAGACAATAATAAATGCTTATGTATTTTTAGCAAGTACGCATTATAACCTCTCTTTACTATCGTGCTAACCAAGTCATACGCGTTATAATCTCTCCATTATTGTGTGTTTAGCAAGTGTACGCGTCATAACTTTAATAAATTTAAAAGCAAAGTGTATTTTAATATTACAATATCAATGCGTATGTACTAAAATTGAGCCTACTGATTAAGTTTATATTACATTATATTTGTTAATAATAAAAAAAATATTATTATAACTTCAAAAAAATAAAATTTCATTACAATTCCTTCACTAATTAATCGAAAGGAACTTCGTTCCATCCGGGTGTCCCTTGACACCTCTCAACTTTTTATTTATTTATAATTTGGTTTCGAAAAGCTGTTCATAAAAGTAGGTACCAATTAATTTGATTAGGCAGTGATTGGTTGATAAGTGAGAAATTGTCAAAGTATTTAATTTTTACAAAGTATTCATGAAAGTTGGTACCAATTAATTTCATTGGACAATGATTGGTTGATAAGTAAAAACTTGTCGAAATATTGATTTTATTACAATTCGTGCGACAAGCTTTTTGAAACCAAATAATTCAACAAAAAATAATCAAATCATTGTCAGCGATGACTGAAACTCATTTTATACGTTTCAGTACACGGCTTACATAAAACCTTGTCTTTAAAAAGTATTTTTATTATTTATTTAATTTTCTGCTTTTTAGTTAATTCGCCTTATTATGTTAATTTCTAATAGAGCATCGT
The DNA here is from genome assembly GCA_018342105.1 of Gonioctena quinquepunctata. Lineage (NCBI taxonomy): Eukaryota > Metazoa > Arthropoda > Insecta > Coleoptera > Chrysomelidae > Gonioctena > Gonioctena quinquepunctata. Next base: position 257,890 of record JAFIRS010001587.1, read on the forward strand.
TATTACGAGGTCTCTTCCCTGAAAGTTTTAAGCTGACAGAAATCATGATCTCCGTCCCCAAAAACTCCAACATACCAATATTGAATAGAATCTGACCATAATCACAAAACTCGTCCGCCATCCTGAAGTCGCCATCTTAATTTACAGATTTTGACAAAAAATTCATAATTTGAAAACCCCTGTATACCAATTTTGAATAAAATATGACCATAATCAGAAAACTCGTCCTCCATCTTGGGGCCGCCATCTTAAATTATGAATTTCGACAAAAAATCCATAATTTCCGACCCGAAAACCCCCGTATAACAATTTTGAATCAAATTGGACCATAATCACAAAACTCGTCCTCCATCATGGGGCCGCCATCTTAATTTTATTAATGTTGAGATAAAAATTCCATATTCTCCGACCCCGGAAACCCCCTCATACCCATTTTGAATCGAGTCGGACCATAATTACAAAAGTCGTCCGCCATTTTGGAGCCGCCATTTTTTATTTATAAATTTTGACAGAAAATTCATAATCTCCGACCCCTAAAACCCATGCATACCAATTTTGAATCAAATCGGACCATAATTACAAATGTCGTCCGCCATTTTGGAGCCGCCATTTTTTTTTTCACTTACAAATATTCCATAATCCATTTTCACCGGAATTATGAACACCTGCCGAACTTCAAATTATTTGCTATTTTCATAGCTATTGAAAGTTCACAACCACAATTTTCAGGAGAATCTGTATGGAGCTAGGAGAAATTATATTACACTTTTTAGTGCGTTTGCAAAACGTGGTATATTAAATAGTTATTTAATCAACTAATGTATTAATGGTGGCGATTAATGATCGTTTAACGCGAGAGCGTTAATGTTCGAGATCATGAATCGCTATTTTAACACGTTGATGGACACTAACGTCATACGGCGTAATAGAGGTCAGGGACAACTGCGCCACAACGCCGCACTGCGTCCTCACACATCTGGATTACATTGGGCAGAACGTGGAGCGGCGTTCAATTTTGCATAGTTAATATAGGAGACACGTGATTACTGTCACCCATTGTGTGCAATAGGTTCAAGTAGTGTCGTTTTCTTTCATGAAATATCGGTTTAAATCTCCACCAGCCAGAATTTGACCTTCCCAATTTCGTCACAACGCCGCGCGGCGTCGTTTTTGCCATAAGAAACCCACATATTTGTATTTTCTGTGTCACGCGATGTACAGTGTGATGTACAATTTTTTGAGTAATTTTTTTTTCCAAAGATTAGACTATTTTAATTTTTGGAGTTTTGGAAGATACGAATATTTTATTTTAGTGCTATGACAGTCACATGCCCGAGATCACCTTTCGCCAACGTAGTATCAGAAAGATTTTGCTGGGTCTCAACACCAACAAAGCCTGTGGATCTGACGGAATCCCGCCGATTGTTCTCAAGAAATGTGCCCCCGAACTAACACCTGTTCTTTGCAAGTTGTTCAACCACTCTTACAATTTGGGAGTATTTCCGTCCAATTGGAAAATTGCAAGAGTACAGCCAGTCCCTAAAAAAGGCAAAAAACCCTACCTAGCAACTACAGACCTATCGCACTGCTATCTATTATTTCGAAGGTCATGGAAAAAGCCATCAACATCGAGCTCATGAAATATCTGGAAGACTCAGGAATTATCAATGATAGGCAATATGGCTTCCGCCATCAGAGATCAACTGGTGACCTGCTCGCATACGTCTCACATATATGGCAGCTATCTATTGAAAAGTATGGAGAAACTTTAGCTGTGGCATTAGATATCTCCAAGGCGTTCGATCGAGTTTGGCACCAGGGACTCCTCGCCAAGCTTCCATCTTATGGCTTGCCCCCTCAGCTGTGTTCTCTGCTTGCTAGTTTTCTCTCAAACAGATCTCTCCATGTAGTGGTCGATGGAGTTTCATCTGACACTCTACTCATAAATGCTGGTGTTCCGCAAGGATCCATTCTAGCACCAACACTATTTTTTACTCCACATCAACGACCTATTGAAAGCAACTTCATGTCCCGTACACAGCTTTGCCGATGATAGTACCCTCCATACCGCTTTCTCTTCCAGGGCCCCTATATCAGCCCGTGAAACCAGAAATGAACGAGGAAGAAATGTTAACAATGTAAATATGGACTTAGCAACAATTCTCGAATGGGGATCCAATAACTTGGTAGAATTCAATGCAAACAAAACACAAGCATGTCTTTTCTCTAGAAAAGCCGATCTCACTGTGCCTAACATAACTTTGTCAGGAGTAACCATACCACTGAAGTCATCCATATCGATGCTTGGTATTACTATCAGCAATAACCTTTCCTGGGAAAATCACGTGAGGTCCATTGCCAAAAGTGCATCCCAAAACTTGGTTTTGTTTCGTGCCAAGAGCTATTTCACCTCCAGTCAGCTGCTTATGATCTATAAGGCACAGATCCGACCTGTCCTGGAATACTGTTCCCATATTTGGAGTGCGGCACCTAAACATATCCTGAAGCTATTGGATTCTGTCCAAAAAAGGGCAATTCGTCTCGTCGGTGATGCCTCGCTTACAAACTCGCTCACTTGTCTGGAACACCGTAGAAAAGTTGGCGATTTGTCTCTATTTTATAGATATTTTCATGGGCGATGCTCTTCTGAAATATCAACAATCGTTCCTCCTTTGGCAGTCTCTTCGAGATTAACCCGTCAAGTTCAGTCTTCACACCCCTTCGTGGTCACTTTGGAGACCTGCAGAACATCACTTTCCAAAGACTCATTCATCCAACGAACTGCGAGGCTTTGGAACTCATTGCCTAGGGAGGTGTTCCCCGAGGCATACAACCTCCAGAAATTTAAGAAGAACACCAACTCCTACCTTCTTTCCCTTGGTTCCCACGATGTTCTCTGAACATTACAGGATACCCTTTCGTGGGAACCAGAACATATAAAAAAAAAAATGTTCTTCCCAAAATACTTGGGATAATATTTTTTTAATTATGAATGTTAAGACAAAGAAACAAATCTGTTTGTGTCACAATGAGAACGATTTTGGATTTCCATGTGTCCTTCAACGTGTTAATATACCAGTTGATTACAAAAAAATTCCGTCGACCTCGTTCCTGTGGTCAACGTGAAATTTTCGATATCCATTTCTTTCAGCTAGGAGGAAACCTACAATATTTGGATTTGAAAATACATACATTTGACAGCGCAAAGGTAATATGATTTGGAATTTGAATAATATTCGAATTCGTGAATGTTTAGTTACCTATACCACAATGATGCATTCATGGAGAAATCGACTACAGGTTATTAATGGTCGATTTCGGTGTATGTTTGGCTGTATATACCACAATCATGCATTAAAAGAGAAATGGAAGGCTTATAGGGGTCATTAACGATCGATTTCATGTAGATTAAACAGACTCGTTGATACGAGGTCGCAGGAAAACATATTTAAATAATTATTTTCTGTTTTTAGTCTTTAGTGTGTGAAATTTTGCAATCGATTTTAAACATCTTGATGAGTTGATTTGTTGAAAATATAAACAGGATGTTCATAAAATCAGATGTGGAATCATCTACGACTGAAAGATAAACTTTAGTCACTATCTTCCATCGTCAAGATAACCTCTTGTGGGGTATTTATGACAAAAAATAACTTCATTTTAATCGTGGATTTTTCAATTCACAGAAAAATCTTTCTATCAATATTCAATTGAGAATGTTTCCCTTTTCAACATCTTGATGAGATTATGAAAGAGTCATGTGGCAAATTTCAGGTTTATTTCAGTTTTTCTTCTTGTTTGTCATCCACTTTTGCAGCAATGTTTGAAATTTCAAGTCTCCAGCCCATCGGGAAGTTAGTTTGAAATCGATTGCTCCTTATATTATTATTATCATTACAGACAAACAAACAAACAGACAGGCAGGAAAGCGAGTTATTATTGTATTGTCATCAAGTTCTGAGTCGTCTGAAGTTTCAAGTTTCTAGTGCATCGGACAGTTGGTAAAATAGATTCCAAAATTTATACTGAACAGACAACAAATCGAGTTGATTAAAACGTGGTAATAAAAAATATTATTTTAACTACGTTACATTGTATAAAGAAGTGAAGAGTGTAAGAAAGTATTTACTCATCTCACACTTGGGTAAACGAACTCTGCCCATTGATAGTAGTAGTAAACACATTTCTTGTACTAATTATGTCTCAGTAACTATCAATAAAAGCGATTATTATTATTGAAGAAAATATTTTAATCACCGAATTAAGTGAATTAACTCTGACATAGGTAACCGAAGCCTACATAGCCCTTCACTGAATTCCAAATATTGTTCACCTTTCCTAGAAAAAGTCTCGTATGGTGTTAAAAACATTTTCCAAAGTTATAGTGTTCTATTGAATGAATGTGATTTTTCGAAAAATCTGGAATTTGAAATCACATGTTATGATCCCACTCGCAATGCAGTATATAGACAAAAAATATTAGAAAAATCGTTACAAGAGTTAAAGAATTTCCAGTTTAAAATCAACTCGAATTGCCCATTTGCTAATCACGTTATCACAAACACTTTTTCGTAATCGAAAATGATTTGAGAGTAGGTACTTCATATTGTAGATAAAAGTATCTTGATGAATATCTTTGATTTTTTAAATGAATTCCAACAGAAAGAACCCTAATAATCTAATAATACATCCTTGAAAGAACATTAAATTGTCTTGTATAACTTTTTTTGACGCAATTACCATCTCAATTCATGTTCACAACCGACAAAAATTGTGTGATTTTTTTCATTCTTGGTTTGTTGTAAAATCATAGATGTCTCACTCGTCTCATTTAATTCATCTCATTTCACCATATTTCGTTACTTGTTAACTTGGGTTTATTGTGCTTCAATATATTGATGGCGTACTGCTCTTCCATATAATGTTTCTAAGAGAAAACTATTATTATATCACTTTTGATCAATGTTATTCCGGTTAAACAGCCCTGGTATGAATTCGTTACTGTACTTAACCCATTGATCTTGCACTGTTTATATTTCACGCAATCCATGGTGATTTTTAAACAATTTAACGTATGAAGACGAGGGTTTTGCTTTCTTTGTGAAATGTCCACTTCACTTTGAGCCATACAAACAACGCAATCAAGAAAAGGCAAAGAAAATTGGATTCGGGCTAAACCAGTATTACAAATTCTGTTTCAATATTCATATGAGGGTTGATGATATAAATATAGTTCAACAATGGTTCAAGTTGAACTCACGAATTTAGGGGTTTTAAGAAGATAATTGGCCGATTTTAACCCATTGATTGTTTGGCATTTCCATAAACTTGACTGAATCTGAAAATTGTGTCATGAATATTATTCTTTGCATTATTTACTGCAAAGATGATCGAAGATTCGACAGACGATGCAGAGTTTTTGGAAGTAATTGATATTATTACCCCAAGAAGAGAGACAATTTGAACAAATCTTAATATATCTTCAAAAGACGGGTCCAAACAGTTTAAATGAAGGTACCGGCGAAAAAATATGTTACTAAAATATGAAATCAGCGAATTACGGAATCCACGATTGGGTTTTTCATTGATAAACGCCTGAAATTCTAATCCACAGTTAATTAACAAACGGATTAAACTTCCATCGACCTACCGGCCCTAAATAGTGTTCTCTTCTTCTCTTCAATAATTTTATGGCTATTTGCTCCCTCTTGTTGCATTCAAGCCAGATCACATAACTTTTGAATACAGCAATTCTGTTTTCAACTATATTTTTACAACACTTTTTATTTTTTCAAATGCACGAACGGAGGACTTCACTCACAAAGAAATTTTGAAAATACTTGTTACAACGAACGGCGGACTTTACACACATAAAATGACTCCCATCTCCCTCGTAGCATCCACGTTCCTTCTTCACTAGCGACACTTTCAACGTGTGCTCGCTACCACGTTAGAGACGGAAGTCCCTAAATAGTGTTAAAATTCGAACCAAGTGCTAGATTGCACCTGAGCAATACCATAATATTGTTATAGGAACACATACCAAGGACACCATCAAATTATCATACATAGTAGTGCACAGGTAGTAAAGTTCAGGCGTAACTGGAATTTGTGCTGAGTCAAATAAAATATCAGAAGTGAACTGTTTGCAACAGACCATGTTATGGAAATACTCAATTTTTAGGAGAGTTTTTTCTATAAATATATAGGCTGTACGATTCTGTACACACACACACACACACAAAGAAGAGACAAAATATTTAATGGCTTTTCGAAATAACTTGTCACAATATTATCAGTGCAAAAACTTAACTTATGTTACTGGGAAGCTAGGAGCATTATAGTTATAAAACATCCAATGTGGTATGAGTATTCATTTCAGATTTCAGACAAATTGGTTCATTTCTAAAATAAATAATGTTTTTCTGGTCAAAGGTGTCCATGACCTCGGCTCCCTCCAAAAAAGAGTTTGAGATTCTGGAAAATATTGCTGTGATGAGCTCTATAGAGAGTTTTGAATAGAAAGAGGTTACTATTGTTAAATGTAAAAAATTAGATTATTTACTGGAATGAGGTTACTGCGAGTTGTTTTCAAAATAATTTCATTGCTTGGCGTGGATACAGTTGGAATAGCTTTGATGGTATTTCAGATTTTATCTAATCTAATCTAGTTATTTATCCGAAATCTATAAGCAATATTGAAGTTTTTAAAGCATTTGAAACCTCATATCAAAATGAGTTGTGGTTTTTATGGTATTCCCAACTATGTGATAACAGTCGGTGCATATGTTTATCTCTGAGTACCAACACTTTTCCGTGTTTGTGGAAAAGATCTAAAATATCACATTTTTTCCTATAGACGGCAGATTAGCTTCAGTATGTATGAATTGATGTAACAGAATTTTTGAAATTAATTTTCATCCACTTCCAGATGACCGAATCATTTGAAATTAAGCACACGAATTAAGAACCGATAACAATACAATAATTTGATACCTATTACCTGGTATTCTAACCAAGATTGCCAGAAAAAAAAAGTCGAATTCACATTACCAAGTCACTGGTAAAAATGCCTAATGTACATTTCAAAGATTTGGTGAATTCACTGGTATGGACTCAGTACTTTCATCAAAAGTTAAGTACAAAAGACCTTAAGGGTTGAGGTATGGAGAGGCTGAAGAGCCAAATGGACCCCACCCCCCCATCAATCTACTTTCACCAAAAGTTAGTAAAAACATCTCATGTGGATGAATTAATCGATGAGTTTTCTCCCGTAGTTAGAAAGTTTAAAAATACGCTTTTCTAGCAATATGGACTGAAAGTTAAAAATATAATTATATTTTGAAGAAACTAAAAAACACGCTTTTGTAGCAGTATGAAACAAATAGTTAAAAATAATAAGAATAAAGTCATTGAACAGAAAAACAAATTAAATGTACTACTTACTTTTCATGACTACCTTAACGAGTAGATAGCGTTATAAAATTTAGGACAAATGATATCAAGCACCACACGCTTTTATTTAGTTTCACTTGTTAGTTAGTTAGTTAGTTTGGGTCAAATCTTCCCAGGGAATTTTGACCGACTTCTAGTCGTACGATTAATTTGAAATTTGGCAGGTGTTCATAATTCCGGAGACAAGGCCCTATAGAATTTTTGTAAGAGAAAAAAACAAAATGGCGGCTTCAAGATGGTATGTGGTATGGTATGTGGGAGTGGAGATTATGAATTTTATGTCAAAACTCATAAATTCAAGATGGCGGCTCCAAGATGGCAGACGAGTTTGTGATTATGGTCCGATTTGATTCAAAATTGGTATGTGGGAGTAAAATTCATAAATTCAAGATGGCGGCCCCAAGATGGAGGACGAGTTTTGTGATTATGGTCCAATTCGATGCAAATTTGGTATGTGGGGGTTTTCAGGGTCGGAGATTATGAATTTTTTGTTGAAATTTATAAATTGAAGATGGCGGCCCCAAGATGGTGGACGAGTTTTGTGATTATGGTCCGATTCTATTCAAAATTGGTGTGTGGAAGTTTTTGGTGTCAGAGATCATAATTTCTTTCAGCTCAAAACTTACAAGGAAGAGACATTGTAATAACGAAGCTCTATTAGAAATGAACAGATTCAGGCGAACTAACTAAAGAGCAAAAAATAAAATAACTAACAAAAACACTTTTTAAAGACAAGCTATTATTTAAGCCTTGTAATAAAACGTATAAAATAAGTTTCAAGTCATCGCTGACAATGATTTAATTATTTTTTGTTGAATTATTTGGTTTTGAAAAGCTTGTCGCGCGAATTGTAATAAAATTAATACTTCGACAAGTTGTAGCTTACCAACCAATCATTGTCCAATGAAATTAATTGGTACCTACTTCTATGAACACTGCGCGACAAGCTTTTTGAAACCAAATAATTCAACAAAAAATTATTAAATTTTTTTCACAATGCTATGAAAATGGGTGCTTGAATAACTAGTTCTATTATTGAATAAATGATATTTTTTGTGGAGGAACAACGTTTCTTGACATGGTTTTTTGGGTAACCTTCCACAGTCTGAAAATGAAAATATAATCAGGAAAATCTATACAAGTTCTATTACTTATGTAGTTGCTATTAATATTAATTTTACTATTATTATTATGACCATTTTTGGTATTATTAATTATACTATAACACTAGCCTGCACATGTCAATATTGATTGTATTGCATCCTTTTAAAAATTCATAATTCATTTGATGCTATTGCACACAGGAGTTAACTCACCTAAGTGCATTTACATGTGAAACAATTAAATTAAATAAACACGCATATATGACAATGAGGACTAAAAAGTTGAAAAGCGGTATGTCTAATTTTCCTGAATCCAGATGGCCTACTTTGGTACCCATGTGTGAAACCAGAGGGGTGGAAAATCATAATATCCTAATGAAGTTTGAGGAGATGTTCAAGGCTAGTATAGAAACCTTAGAAAATCTAAGCGAAGACAGATATTGATACTGCATCGAAAGCATATCCATTTCTAAAGGCCTTGCTATCTAGTGAGTTTGTTGTAACCCTCTGGTTTTTGGCCAACATCTTCTCTACTACAATTACTGTGTGTACAATGCTGCAGTCACCACTTTGTGACTTAAAGTCAGCTGTAGATTATGTTGAAAACCTTGTTGAACATATGGAAAATAAACAAAAAACAATTGATACAGAGTTTGAATCGGCAGAAAAATTACTCGAAGACTTTGAAGAGGTAATGCGTATCCCTAGATTGCCATCCTTTCAAATACATCCTGAGAAGTATTCTGGAATAAAAGTTGCTGTTCCGACCTTAAATGACTTAATAAGTAAACTAAGAAACAGATTTTGCGACCATAAAGTGGTACTTTCCACTCTTTTTTCTATCTGAGCATCATAAATATAGGATGTTAATACAAATATTGCATTCTCGGCCGATCTTCCTTCTGGTTTTCTGGAATGACTTTGTGTTTATTCAAAAATGAACAATATCCTTTTTTTATGATTTTTTCAAAAATTTTGGATATATTAGATATGAGTGAGAGTGGTCTATAATTGACCATTTCTCTTTTATCTCCATTTTTGTACAGTGGTTTGTTAACCCGGATTTAAGAATTTTTGGAAAGCATCCTGTATCTAAACATTGATTTATTAGATAAGTTAAAGGAATTTCAATTTCTACAACTAACTCGTAAGTGTTTCAGAACGAATTTCATCATCTCCCGGAGATTTTTTTGGCTTTAGTTGCACTATTATATATATTACTTCATTTTCATTTGTTGGGAATATATACCTACATGGTGCTTTCAACTTTTCTTTCAGTATCCTCGAAATCTGATGGTTATGTTATTTTCATCGCGAAGTTTTCACCTGTAATAATTGTTGAAGCTTATACAAATTTCCAATTTGTCACGTATCATTGTGTCATCATTCAATTTTATTTTATTTATTATTGTTTTATACTTTGATTTATTGTAAATTTCATTCACACTTTTCAAAGAAAAACTTAACTAAATCAATTATAAAATAATACAGTAAATATTGCTCAGTTGACTTGTATCTGATTTATAACTGATAGTATTTTCCTTTTTTGGTTTATACAGTCCGTATTTTTTATGTCGTACCACTATTGGCATCTCGAAAACGGTAAATGATACGAAGTTGGTTAGATTAGACAAAAGTTTCCTATTAATGAACAATGAAACGATGTTTCCAAATCGAAAATATCACGAACCGTTTTCAAAATATACGGGGAAAACCAAAATGGCCCATTTTCTCTTCTCTGTTTTGAATTTGCTTCGATATGCTGTGCTTTGATTTTCAATACAACGTTTCATTCTTCGGGGACCACCCTCAACTCCTTATTTTCGAATACGGACCTGTATTTTTTTTAATGAATTTGAGTAGTTCTTTTCTTACCGAGCTCAGATATGTATCTTACCTAGTTTATATTTCTAAATTTCTGCTTATAAATTCCATCATCAAGGTCTGAACAATAAAAATTTTGCTCTTGCCACCGCAGGCAAAAGGCGATATTCCACTTTGAATTACACATTAAACTTGAAACTATTTGAAATTAAGACAAAAAACTATAAAAATAACAAAGAACAACAATTGATATCTCAAATACACATATTCTTAGTCATCGCTACCGATGTCTAATAAGGAGTTCAAATTGAACGTTTCTGAACACATTTCCATACTCCCAAAAATAGAGGCGCCAGCGCCAAGAAAAGAAAACGGGCCATTTCGGCTTTCCCCGTATATTTTGAAAACGGTTCGTGATAGTTTCGACTTGGAAACATCGTTTCATTGTTCACTATAGGCAACTTTTGTCTAATTTAACCAACTTCGTATCATTTACCGTTTTCAAGATGCCAATAGTGGTACGACATAAAAAATACGGTCTGTCTGATACATTTCTAGAAATAATCTGCTTTTGTAATTATTTGCCAGTTCTAGTATTCTGACATTGGGAAAGTCGAATTGGTGACCGGTTTTTTGAAAATGTTATACTACCGCGCATGAGTTTTTTCCTAGACGACAATCACTCTTGTGTTGGGTTAAACGTTGTTTCAACCACTGGGATGTCTGTCCCACATAACAACATTGATATTCCAGACAGTAAAGTTCATAGATGATGTTGATCTTGTATTGTGTAGTGTTTTGTCTTTAACTTTAAAAAATAAATTTGAATTTTTCAAAATGTTTTTTTTAGCTATTTTGATGACGGGAATTTTTTGAAAATAGCGATTATATCTCTTTTTTATGCCTTTGTTTTAGCTCTTTCAGATTCCTCCTGATGAAGTTATTAAAAAATGACAAAATATTGAGAATAATGAAAAACGAGTTTTTATTAGTCACAGACCGCATACCTGAAACCTCACCTGTTCCTCAACATATAGTACGGTCGAAATACCTCGTTTTATTATATATATATATATATATATATATATATATATATATATATACAGGGCTATTCAAATTCGAGTCTATGCATGGGGATTTCGATAACGGTAAGAGATAGAGGGATGGTTAAATGTGGGCAAAGTAGCATATTTCAGAATTCAATTATATGGTTAAAAAAAATCTGATCTAGCTTCTTTAGTTCTGGAGTTATACAGAAAAAATAAAAAAAATCGAAATTCTTCTTTTGCCTATATCTTTTTATTTTAGGAATTCAAAAAAAAAATTGTCATTTTGCCATTGCAACTTTTTGTAGGCTATCCAAATATCTGAATGGAAATTATATACAGGGTATCGTATAAATTGGGCCACCCTCAACTTTTTATTTTTTAATACGGACCTGTATTTTTTATTGCATTTTATTGAATGCCAAGAGTCATGTCTCATATTGACGTAGTATTTTCATCTGAATTACAGAGTGTTTTAGGAATATTGAATATTTTACCAGTGAAATTTCAACATTTTTTTCAAATTACAGCTGTAATTAAAAAAAATATCATAGAATAAGGTATAGAATGCCTAGGATTTGGAAGAAAATCAACATTATTCGACGAAGAATGTCTTCTTCAAGAATTCATCCACATTTCAGTTCACGCAACCCATATCAATGTGCAAAAAAAAATTTTTCGTGTATGTGCATATAATCATTGGAAAAAAAATCTTCGAATGGCAATCTTCATACCCCAGACACCAATTTGGAAATATTTCATTGTTACCCACTTTTCGAACTACCTATATTTTTCAGCAAATTCATGGGCATTATGTTGCTATATGATTAAACCATTTGAGTTCTCATAGTATGCTTTGGAAAATAAATATTTAGTTCACCTCACTTGTCAATATTTTGACAGTTTCTTGGAAATTATCGTTGGTATTTGATGAAAAATCTATTAGTACTGAAAATGGGTTTCCCCACAGAGCAGAAAAGAGATATGGTTAACGTTTTCTACAGAAATAATAGGAACATTCATCTTTCCGCTGAAAATTATTTAGATCTGTACCCAGAAAGACATCAGCTGCATCCTACATATTTCAGACTTTTGGACAGAAACCTTCGCGAATATGGATCTTTCACAAAACCAAGGAAAAAATATGGGAACAAAACTCCTATTGAGTTACAGGAAAACATACTTCAAGCGGTAAGTAGGTAATACTGAAAAAATGTTAATTAGGCTCATCTCCATATTTCAGATCAATCAACAGTACAAATTGCTGAGGAATTGAATTTGCCGCAAACTACAGTATGGCGTAAGAAAAAACAGATTCAAATTTTATAAAGTTAAAATTGTTCATAAATTGTATCCAGGAGACGCCGAAAGACGGCAAAATTTTTGTAATAGAATGTTGCAAAAATTGGGCGATGACAGAAACTTTTTGAATAGTATTATTTGGTCGGATGAAACTCGTTTCACAAATTGTGGTGTTTTCAATAGGAACAACGAGCATGTTTGGTCACAAATCAATGAAAATAATTTTAGAGAAGCGAGACCTCAAGTGCGGTTTGGTCTAAATGTATGGGCTGGAATTTTGAAGGATCGAGTTCTAGGTCCCTACATCTTTGCCGGGACGCTCAATGGCGAACGTTATCTAGACTTCCTCAGACAAACTTTCAGTGAATATCTCGATGATATTCCCATTGCTAATTTAAATCGGTTGTGGTTTCAACACGATGGAGCTCGCCCACATTGCACAAGAGACGTTAATCAATTTTTACAAGAAACATTTCAAGACAGATGGATAGCAAATAATGGGCCTATAAGATGGCCTGCAAGATCCCCTGATCTCAGTGTACTTGACTTTTTTTATGGGGTACACTAAAAAATAAAATATATCAAAACGAAATTGAAAATATAGAAGATTTAAGAATTAAAATCATGAACGCTTTCGCATCACTACGGCGAAGAGATATTTTCAGAGCAAATAATAACTTAAAAAAACGACTCCGTAAATGTCTGGAACGAGAAGGTCGTCAATTTGAACATTTATTTCGATTATGAATACTTATAATGGCTGTTATTTCAATTCTTGATAATAATTAAAAAGTTCTTGTGTGATTAGTTATAAAATATGAATAGGTATATGATCAAATACAATGTTATGTTTGTGACAGATTATGTTTGTGAGTTCTCAGCAGAATACATGCAACAGATCTTCTTCATACCTACTGAGGTCAATCGACATGGGGATGAATAATTATTCTACTAGTGCTACATTATGGTAACGAAAAATGTCTCTTGGAAATGTTGATTTTATTTTATTGTTATTCCGAACAAGTAGTGAGACTAGATAATCTGGAAATTCTGAAATTGATTATTCTTAAAGAATCAATTTGTCTGATTCACCTCTCATTCTCTGATATAATTAAATTGCAGTTGTTATGGAATTAAAATTTTTTGGAATATCACTGGTATTAGTTCAATATTTCCAAAACACTCTGTAATTCAGATGAAAATACTACGTCAATATGAAACATGACTCTTGGCATTCAAAAAAATGCAATAAAAAATCAGGTCCGTATTTGAAAATTAAAAGTTGAGGGTGGCCCAATTTATACGATACCCTGTATATAATTTTTATTCAGATATTTGGATAGCCTACAAAAAGTTGCTATGGCAAAGTGGCAAAATTTTAAAAAATCTTCGTAAAATAAAAAGATATAGGCAAAAGAAGAATTTCGAAATTTTCGATTTTTCCTGTATAACTCCAGAACTAAAGAAGCTAGGTCAGATTTTTTTCATCCATATAATTGACCTCTGAAATACGCTACTTTGCCCCCATTTTACCAACCCTCTATCTCTTACCGTTATCGAAATCCTCATGCATAGGCTCGAATTTGAATGGCCCTGTATATATATATATATATATGTATATATATATATATATTATATATATATATATATATATATATATATATATAAAGGGGGCCTTATCTTATTCGTCTTTAGTTTATTGAAAAAAATTTCTTATTAGAACGTTGTGTTAAATTTTTTATTTATATCATATGACGAGAACTCTTGAGCTTAATTAATGCCGAAAGAGTGGAAACTGTATGTACCACGTATGTCTGTCAACTCATGTTTTTTATTATTTTATTGTAGCCTTTCTGAAGATTTCACTTAATGTTTTCACGAGACAAATGGAATGTAGGAATTATTCTTTTCATTTATTTATTCGTAAATAAATAAATGAGCACTACCTCAGTCTATATTTCTCAATTAAATAAGAAACATTGAACAAATTCCTGCTCAAGAATCATGTTCCGGAGGTTTTCAAACAAACTCTTCTGTTCTGCTTGTACTACTCATACAGTAATGAAAGAAATCAGAAGGAAAAATTCCCTATATAATTTCAATTAATCAATTTGTCAATCTTTAATCCCAATTTCTATCTATTAACCTATTTCATAATTGGATATTGATTGTAGGTCATTTGTTGCATAACATTTCGCACTATGATTCAGCTCGGATGAAATGGAAATAAAATTACATAACGAGTCTACGAATGGAACAATCAGTGGGAAGTTGCCCAAAAGAAACGTGGGAGTTTTGACCCACTTTCTTCCGAATTTGTCTGGTGAAGTACATTGAACGGAATATTTTTTCTTCGGATCTAATTCAGATTAACTGTGGCATTTCGAAACAATCAATGATCAATGGTGTGTAGTTTCCAAAAAAACAAATGAGAAAATCCTTCCTTTTGAAGATTGTAATGAGCTATTATCGACAACAGGAAAATATATAATCGAATTGATGATCTATGGAGTATAGTTTGTTTAAGTTGTTTAACCCTTTCTTCGTCATCAGTTTGAATTTATGGAATTTTGGGGACTAAATTAACCCATTTCTAAGGGGCTGATTGGAAAAAATCGTTTGAATCTAATATAGAAGGAAGTTTGGTGATTCTGATGATCTTGAAGCCGAAACAGTGATACCAAATATTTTTAGGATTTTCTACTCCAAGAAAAATACTCACGTGTCCGTCTGCTCATCTGTCTTTCTGGCATAGACTTGTAACGTAGAAAGTTGAAATTTGCCTTGATAAAGAACTTTCATATCTGGAGCATTTGGTAGTGGGTCATGTGAAGTATCATTTTAAAGACCTTGTTACAAGGATTCCAATAATATTCTGAAATTTCTGTCATCACTACATATTGCTAAAAATGCGCAGCAAAAACATATTACATTTACGAAGGCGTAGAAGGGACAGAGGCAATTTTTTTTGAAATCCCGCTTTTAATCTCGGACCCCCGATTTTAATCTCGGGGGTCCGACTTTAAAGTCAGGCGCCCGACCTTAATCTCGGGAGTCCGACTTTTTTTTTCCTCTTGATTTAGTGTTTTCGACGAAGTTGTAGAGTTTGAGATACAAATAAGAAGAAATTTTTAAATAGAATATTTTTCCGCATTTAACCCCAAAATGGAAGAGTGAAGTATCACTTTCCATTTGTTTATTTGTCAGAAAATTATACCAAAACTGATACCTATAATAACTTATTACTAAGAAATATGTGTAATTTTAATTAACGAATATACGGGACTTGCATTAGAGGTTTTTTAACTTGCAGTTGGATTAGAAACGAGAAATTCTCTTGGATCATGATCAATCATGTCCGTTCTTTCGAAAATATGTTTTGTCCTATAGGTATACAGGGTGTACCAGAAGTAGGTATCAACTTTCTTATTTTGAAACCTAATTTCTTTTCGCATGGTTCGAATGGCCTTCTAATTCGGAGTTCAGACAATCTAAGTTATCTTCACTTATCTACTATAGTTTTAAACATATGCGATTTTTCTGAAAAAAAATACCGTTGTAGTTATTTATGAAAAAACTTGTAGGTATCTCGTGAACCGTTCCAATTTGTGAAGCAGTTAGCTGGAAGTCCTGATGTCCTATCTATGGCCCTATTTTTCACCATATGGGCGCAGGGATTTTCAAATCTCATTAAAAAATTGTCAAAAACTCAATTTTTCCAATGGCACCTACTATTTTGATTGATTTTTATTTTTCACTCGTGAACATTGGCACACATATGTAGTTGACAATGACAGATCGCTAGTGTCATCATCACAATAAATATATTCTATGAGAGGATGGAATGATATACAAAGTAATGAAATAAACTAACCAGAACAACAAAAATAATTTATATGACAACAAATAGTAAAAGTAGATAATCATATCATTTAACTGGTAATAGTTAAGTAAGGTGGGTAAGTAAGTATTTTGGAAGTAATAAAAAAACAAGCAGAATTAGTAGATTTCAGCCACAAAAAAAAAAATTAAACCGACGAAATACGGAACTGAAAAGTAAAAAATAAAATAAACCTTCTTAGTCCCAATAACTAAGCTCCTAAACTATTGTAAGTAACTAATTTTGAGTCGGCGCCAAGCAAACAATCAACGAAGATCATTAAATTACTTCAAAAAAATCATCAGAATGTCACCGCCCAACTCGATGCCATCATTTTACGCCTTACCTAATTCATTTGCTTGTTTGTTTGGCGCCGACTCAAAATTAGTTACTTACATTAGTTTAGGAGCTTAGTTATTGAGACTAAGAAGGTTTATTTTATTTTTCTTTTCAGTTCCGTAATTCGTCGGTTTAATTTTTTGTAACAAAGTTTTTATTTTTAAATTTTTTGTGAAGAAATCTATTAATTACTAACTGCTTGTTTTTTTATGACTTCCAAAATACTTACTTACCCACCTCACTTCAACTATTACCAGTTAAATAATATGATTATCACTTATACTATTTGTTAAATTTGACCCACTCTAGTTGCCCGATTAACGTGAAAGTTAGAGAAAAAAACAAAATGGCGGCTCTAAATGGTGGACGAGATTTGTGTTCATGGTCCGATTCGACTCAAAATTGGTATGTGGGGGTTTTCGGAGATTATGGCTTTTTTGTCAAAATTCATATAATCAAAATGGGTGCTCCAAGATGGCGGACGATTCTATTCAAAATTGGTATGTGGAAGTTTTTGGGGTCGGAGATTAGGAATTTATTGTCAAAATTCATAAATTCGAGATGGCGGCTCCAAGATGGTGGACAAGTTTTGTGGTAATGGACCGTGTCTATTCAAAATTGGTATATAGAGATTTTTGGGGTCGAAGATTATGAATTTAGTCGGAGATTATTGATTTTTTACAAATTGAAGATGGCAGCTCCAGGATGGCGGACGAGTTAATCTTTAGGTGGTCTCTCCATTGAAGAACTAGATAGCTCAGAACTTCCAGAAAAAAGGCCTCATAATTACGATGCATTAACAAAAATGCATAGATCAAGGCATACTTACTATAAAGCACAACATAAAATAATTAATAAAACAATATTTTATTTAAATGCGCTAAAAAGTCGAAAATCATTGCTTTGGATGTGCGACGTAGGTTATTCCGTGAGTTATAGATTCAAGAGCTTGTCGCGCAAAGTTTTCAGTTCGAATATAAAAGCGACAAGCTTTTGAATTTATAACTCACGGAATAACCTACGTCGCACATCCAAAGCAATTATTTTTTACTTTTTAGCGCCTTAGAATAAAAGCTTATCTTTAAAAAGGTTTTTTTTTTAATTATTTTATTATTGCTGAGCGGAAATGTTTAACAAAAATTGATGAAAAGTAATAGAAGCAATTTGAATCATTATTCGGAGTCAAATTGGCTTGATCAAGGTTGTTTGTTGTTGTTTTGTTTATAGCAAGGCGACTTGTTTTGACTTTATCGATATTAATTATTTTTGGTTGAAATTATCCTAAAAATGGATGGAAATCGTCGTCTGTGATCGAGACCTACATAGAATAATCTGTTTCTGAAAAGATTGCTGTATCTAAATAGATACTTGTCTGCAGGGAAGCAAATAATCCATCTCGTAACAATCTGACCACCTCATCTAGTTCGACCTTTCCAGAATCTTGTGAGAATGGTGTTCCCGCTATAAATATTTTCAGTTATCAAAATTGTACGTTTAATATTTATATAAATTCGAAAATCCCAGGATGAATTACTTGATTATTAAAGTTATTATTCATATTAGGTATATTATTATGTTTTGAAATAAATGACCCTTGAGTGGATAAAATTGACATCTGAGTGGGTAAAAATTGCTTTATTTCACCATTTTAAATAAACTGTTACTGTGACACCGAGTTTTGAGTCGATACAATGATAGTTTACCATCCGCGATAGAATAAACGTATTTTACCAATTTTCTATAAACTAATTTTTCTGAAAGTCTCTGGGGGTGATATCGAAATGTTTATCATAATATATTCCTGAATTTATGAGTTTTTCTGAGTTAATGGATACCTTCCTGATTATGATTCACCAAAACCGGAACTGAATATGCCTTGATAAGAGAAAAAATCATCGGAAAGATGAAGCAATTGAAGGGAAAGCCGTTGACCGCAAAATTTCATTAAAATCAAATATTTGGTAAACCATATAAAACATTTTCATTAAAAACCTAACATATGCGTCTAATGCCATGAATTAAAGGGTTGATTAGTATTAAACGTGAGAATCATCAGAGCATAATGCGTTGAAAATACTACCTGAGCTATTGAATAACCTCTAATGGTATTAACAATATTTGAAAAAATAACGCGTTAGATATTTTGTTCCTTACTTTATCTTTATTTTGTTCCATTTTTATATTATTCATATATACTTTTTGTTTCTCTTCGTTATTATTTTTTCTTCGCAATAGGTATAAGGATTTTTTTATTCTCAAATGGCAAAATTGGTAAAACATGAACAATTGGAATAGATTCATCACCAGAGACCGTATGACTTAGCATAAAAACCAAATGACGCAAAAGTGGCCCGGCTTCAGAGTAGAGTAGTTGGCTGAAATTCAATTGCATGCACAATTGCTCTATCGGTGAATGGAAAATACACGAATACACTCTAGCCATTTATCCTCATTTTTAGTTCTATCCTAATTTCTATGATCTCATGAACCCAGTTATTATTGGTAGAGTTACGAAAATAGCCCTTATTTTCTGAAGAATATCAGTAGTAAACCTTAAACGCCAATAAGAACAAAAATATTTGCTTCAGTTGGCAACCTAGCCTAATCTTTCGACTGACTCCAGTTGACTTAAATACACAGAAAGTATCATTTGGCAACAATGTTTTTTCATTAGCTGGAGTTATTAAGTAGTTGCATAGATTTGAACGTGAATGGTGTACATGAAACAAGACCTGTAGTAGCTCTTTTTACTGAAAACATTATTACTATATAATAAATAAGTAATTAAGGTTTACATAGATATATTTCAGAAAAACATGCATTAAATCATCTGCAGTATAAGTGCTATATTACAGAAATATTTGGGTTTAAAGACGGTGGATTCCAAATCTATTGACCACACAACAAAAAGAAGCATGGGTAGATTCATGTAGGTTTATATTAGAAAAGTTCTTGTGTCTTGTGTCCAACTCGACAAAAAATTATTCAACTACATCGTGGAAAATATAATTTACTTCTCTTTCCAACAATTTTTTTCTGAATTTCATCGATTGATATTCGTTCAATATGATTTGAAAGGGTAAGTGTGGATCCAAATGGCCCGTTTTCCATCTTAACTTCTGAACGGTTTGGTGTAAAGTAATTAAACGAAAATCATATTGAAATATTATTAACATTACTTTTTGTAAAAATAATATTATTCAATACATGACGCTGATGGATACATTGAAAAAAAAATGGCATGAGAAATCAAATGGCACACCGTTGGAAAGTTGATTGATCCTATTTTCACTGATTATTTTAAATTTTGTTATTGTACAATATGATGATGAGCATAAAAAATCGAAGGAAATCATAAGTTCCAGTAATTTTCAGTTTGTTCAATTAAACGTGATCGAAGGAACGGCATACATCGATGAAATTGTGGGTAATTTAACGAAATAATTCTTCTAACAATTTTGTAAAATTCCCGGATCTCTACCAGCACATACCTGTATAATGATGTATTTGAGGTCTTGAATATTTTCGATTTGATGTAACTCCATTGGAAGAAGTGACATGGTGTGAGGTCTGGTGATCGTTGGTGAAACATTTCACGTATTTGCCATATCTGAGGTACTTTGTTGAGAAGTGACTACCATTTCAGCAATTACTAAACACCACACCCCTTGGTGGCGTAAACACTACCACTCCAAATGAATTTGTGCCCTAAAATATTTCCAATATATGGGATGATCATGAAATCTTCAATGAAAATTATCTCCACTGCGTGATAATTTCCATGGGCCTTACCAAAAGTGTAGATTACTCTTCAACAAGACGAATACGAAGCATGATAGTATTTGAAATTCAACAAAAATACTGATGAAAGTGAACAAAACAGTTTACTAGAATATTTTCACTAATTGTTTTTTTCTGGTTACCTGCTCTTTAATATTCATTATAAATATTCCTAACTCAGATTTTCTTGTTTTATGCTTTTCCTATATATAAGTAATAAATAAAAAATTGTAAAGAAACGAATCTGTGAAATTCAGAAAAATATCGGAGAAACAAATTAAATTTCCAACGATATGCCACTGTGCCTTCCAATCCATTTGCCTTTTTTCGATGTGGCCACCAGCGCAATTTGTTGAGTAACTATGATATTTTTTTCACCAAAAAGTAATATCAATAATACTTCAATATTATTTTTGTCTGATTGTTTTACATTGAAACATTAGGAAGTTAACATAGAAAACATGTTCCAAACTTACACATGACCATTCGAAATCACATTGCACGAATTCAAATTAATTGTTGGAAATATTGTTTTTTATCGATGTGGCCACCATCTGTTGAGAAATTGCAATAACTTTCTGCATATTTCAGTGATATTAATTAGAAAAGTCTGGTTTGTTTTATAAATTCATCCATGGTTTCGTTGCGCATTCTTTTTCGGGTACAACGCGTTCTTTAATTAATACTGGATTTTTTCTTGGTCACGTTTTTCAGAATATTTGTGAACTCACATTATGTGAATATAAGGGTTTGCATATATGTTGAATATATATTCAAAATGTCAATAAAAATTCAGATCGTATCCCGCCTTGGTCCAATCGTAAAAATGGTTGTTTAACAAAAGATTACCGAGCTTTTTTAGGAAATGCAGGTCCTTATTTAAAGAAGTCTGGATAGGCGAAATATATTTAAAAAAGCAATGGAATTAAATTAGAAATATGATCAGATAGATAAGGACGAATTTGTCCGGGGACATTTTTATGTTTCAGCCAAAATGAAAATGATCAGAAACCAATTACCAAATCAACTCTCCTAATTTGCAGTGAAATCGATTTCTTATCGTATTTTACATCAAACTATCGTATTAAATTATAAAAATCCTCTGATTTTAACGATCTATTCCAAGATGTTGACACTACTTCTTTGCCAATTTGTAAAGTCCTTGTTTATTCCATCAAAATAAAGTATTTGAGAATCCCCCAACACCCATATTTGAACATCACGAATTCGCAATAATGACATAATTTTTTTATGTAATATGATTTTATAGCACTCTCACTCGCGAGATTTTACATACGATCGAAATTAATTCAAGCAGTTGTTTCAACCCGTCGATGTTTGCCGTTCCATATAATTTTGAAGTGTTTGTTTCGTTAAATTTGACCGTTATGATTTTTCGAATGGTGAGTTCACAATTGCTGATTTTAATTGTAATAGTTTGTTTGTGAATTGGAGTGTAAAAATCTATTCATCAAATGATAACCCGAATCATTATCGTCGTCAATTTTGAAAGCTATTGGAAGAAGATTGGTAGACATGAGTAAAAATTATGATCTCAATGTTCTCATTTTCACGAGGCGGGACTCAAATTACGAACTGTAGCTTAACATCGACCTTAGCCTAAGCCAAACAATGTCTCATTTCTAGTATTTTTGTGGTCCGTGTCATAAAAGGCATAAAACGTTAGTCTTTTGAGTCATCAGTTGCCCGTCTGTATATCCGTCAGTCTATCTGTTATGGCCGTATTTCTTCCTCATAGGCATTGAACGAATAAAATTTAAATTGATCTTCTCATGGTATTTGAGCATGTTTTCCTAAACTTATAACTTGAAAAATATTCTTGACAATCTTTTAGAGGAGGGAAGTTTGGTACAGGTTTTTTGTTTGTTTGTTTTTTTGGGGAATCAACTGGAAAGTCTATTCATAGGCATTCAAAAACTATTTTCTTCTTTAGCATTTTTTTACTGCTAGTTCAAAAGATATTGCCAGGACCGGGCCGGCACAAACCACAAAAATTCAATGGAATGACGTCGTTAAGCATACCTGTACATATTACAGAGATAGTGCAATTCATGAATTATTTTCAAAGAGAACTGTTTAAATATTTATCCACAGCTGGTATATTATAAAGTCATAAGAGTTTAGTCAAGCACGCTTTTTATGAATTCCAGTTTGCCATCTCCGAACATTATGGTTGATTCGGAATGGCATCTAGGAAGTTTTTGATAAAATTCAAGGGGCGCTCAAAAAATTGCAAAAGTTATAAAGAATCCAGTTTAAAAAAGGATTTTGTTTTTTGCAAAAATTTCGAGAACTATTGCACTTATCGCAAACAAAATCCTTAAAGAGCAGGAAATATCCTAAAAAAAGTACCGAATGTGGCTACCGTGCGCTCGGCAGGATTCCCTCATATTTTTATATATTTTTTTAACTATATTATGAATTAATATTACGGAACGAAAAACTCAGGTATCATTGAGATACATAAATGAACATTAATCCGTCAATCCGTAATTTTTCAAATATTTATGCTTTTTTTAAATTAGTCATTTTCACAATTTCCACTTTTGGGATCCATTCTTCAAAGGGTTTGAGAGACATCCCCGTTTATAAAATTTGTAAATTTCGATTTTTCAACGTTATTAATAATTTAAGGGATGAAAAAAATTATAAAACCAAATAGAGCTATGAATTTGTTTTTATTCAAATATTTCGATTGTTTCATTTTATAATCACTGATATTTTTCGGTGATTATAAAATGAAACAATCGAAATATTTGAATAAAAACAAATTTTATACTCCAATTATTTAAAAAATTGTTAGAGTAAACAAACGCATTGTTTATGACATCAAAAATTTATTTTTGTATAATTTGACCATTGAAAATTATTATTTTTAAGGAAAGAATCGTTTCTTATAAAAAATATTATATTGTTAAAAACGCATTTTTTTATTAAAAATTTTTTTGTTCCTGAAAATTAACATATAGTAATCATTTTTCCAATCATTATTCCTAGGGCTCTTACGAATTCTGAAAAAAATAATATTTGTTTATTTAATAAACAATTTATTATAAACAAATGAATATCCGTACTATATTTCTTTGAATAAAAAAGGAGGATTTTTCCTATTTTTATACAATTTCAAATATTTTAATTTTTTTGTGCTTGCCCTTTTTTTAATTATCATTGCAGTGCAAATAACAGGTATAAACTAGGATCCTTCGAATCTTTTTCATACTGCATTGGATAATAAATAAATTGAGCTCTTAACCAAAGCTCTAACTCAATTATTTATTGAATTATTAGCATTTATTTATAAAGTTACAGATTTTTTTTTCCACTTTTGAATTCAAACATCTGATAAACTATCGAAAATACTATAAGGACACTTGAACTTTTTTTTTATACTGCATTAAATAATAAATGAATGGAGGTTTCAACTGAAGTTTTCCAACTCAATTATTTGTTGATTAAAAAACATAGTTATTTTTCTGACTTTGAAGTTTATATTACTTATCTGATAATATTTTCGATAACATACTCGGATTTTTTCGTTACTAATTCTACAATAAATAAAAAGTTCAATGAATGAATTCGATTCATCAATTTATTCAATACTTACTATACTTCATTTAATACTTAATATCTTTTCGATAAATTGAGTTAACAGTTACTTTTATTTCAATTTGCATCTATTGTTTACGAAAGTTATTTTTGAAAATCAACTTGTTATTATTGTTCATTCATGTATCTTAATAATACCAGAATTTTTTCGTTTCTTAATATGCATATTTAATGGGTATTTTTTATTTTTTTTGTAAATATGAGGGAATTTTGCAGAGCGCACAGTAGCCACATCTCCCCTAAATTAAAATTATAAATATTGATGGTAGAGTTCCGGAAGTCGGAACTTTTTTGTAGGAAATTCCAAGAATTTTTTTTTTATTTGCATTGATGGCAATGCTTTTCGAGATTTTCGTAAATAACTAATTTTTTTTTCATCAAATTGTTTATAACTTTTGCAATTTTCTTGAGCGCCAAAAGTTTCCAGATGCCATACCGAATCGAATTCGTAAAAAGTGTAATTGTTGATTAGACTAAGACTGTTTACAAAGGTCTTATGAGGAAGAAATGTATTGCATTTCATATCTCATTAGCATAAAAAACGTTCAAGAAAAGCAAACACTCGAGCTGCGCTTTCGTGTTGCTTTCCTTTGGTGTTTTATATGGCTTATAAGACTCATACAATAAATAACTAGTAATTGACATATAACCTGATAACGCTTATCAAGCGGCAACATGAATCCTCACAAAGTAAAGCCGGCGTCTCACGGCGCGAGACTTGCCGAGCTCGGCTTGGGGATTGTCGAGTCTCGCGTCGTGAGAACGGTCGACTCGCGTAGGATCGAGACTTGACAAGCGTAAGCTCGAGGTGGCTCGACGCTTCCCATGAAATGTCGGTGAATTCCCAACCATCAAAGGCGCGAGGCTCGACTAGCTGGCTCGTGCTGTATGGCTTGTTGAGCGGTCACACGGCGCGAGGGTGTCTGTCCACACACAGTGTCGGCTACGACTGGAGCCCGGTCACTTCGGAGAGGAAGTTTAGTGGTGGCAGAGCATAGTTGAGTGTTGTTTTTATTATTGTGTATCAACATGGAATAGAATTCAGAAGCAATTATTGAATTATCAGATTTATATGAAAAAAAAATGTGTATATCAAAATACGCTGCTGCACATGCTATCCTCTCATCAACGCTATCTATAGCTACTGCACTGGACAATGTATCCCTTCCTATGCTCGTGTACCAACTTCTAGCCACTGATAGTCGGAGAAATTATACACGCTGTGAGACTCGAGATTGCACAAACCTCCCTCCGCCCTCACAATACCCCAAGCCAAGCTCGTCAAGTCTCGCGCTGTGAGACGCCGGCTTAACAGAAATATTCAGTATTTTTTTTCCAGAATGTTATTGCCTATTTTCATACCAAAACGTAGATAGTTAAAACTTCTTCCCGTTGATTACCAAAGATAACCCGTCTTAGAACCGATCAGACATGACTTGTGTCTAGTAGATAGCTGCTCAATTTCACAATATTCCTCCCGATCTAATATAATTTGGTATCATCGGCGTAATTGAGACAAGGTATGGTGCTCTACAATGTAAACAAAAATAAACAATATGAATAAAAATCGGTTGTATACAAGATGAAGGAAATATATCTCTGCGCACTGCCACGTTATCCTCTTCATTCTGACTAAGCTTTCGAGTGATTATTCTTGATCACAACTCTCTGACATCGATCACTCAAACTATTCGATAATAGCAAGCCAACAGCCTTTACCTAGTCGAGCAAAATTGGAGCCGTAAATGTTTACATATTTTATCCATTACTTTCTATATGGCAGTAGTGGTGCTGTGGTTTTCCCCGAGTCCAGATTGAATGAAAAATTGAATGTGCTAAGGATTCCATCGGAATCCATGGCATAAGAAATCCAAATTCATATTATGCTTCTAATTATATTTCATCAATAAGTACAGTTTGGAGAGTAAACTTCGGGCGGCACACTATTTGAGAAAATGTATTTAGAATATCAGTTTCAATGTCAACTGCTTCAGATGTGGTAGAAGTGGACATTCCAAGAGAAATTGTAGGGTAAGGATACCACCACGTTCCTACTCACCTACGAGAACAGGACCATCCAGAGAGTTCTCGGACAGATACCAGGAAAACTAAAACTAGCCAGCATATCGGGGTGCATGTTGGCTAGCGTTAACAAAGCCCCCAGGGTCATCCACGTCAGCAGGGTAAGAAGAACCACCGATACTTTGACCATAAGAGGAAAAGTGTACCAAAGAGACGTCATATGCACTATAGACACTGGTTCCTCAATTTCCTTGGAACCAGAAAGCGTAAGACCGCTTACATCCAATTTCGTCCTATGAACGGTCACTGGAGAGAATGCACCGATACGAGGGGAAGCAGATTAACCCTCGGAAGATTACGAATGATGGAAACAGTTTTTGTGGTAGTTATAGAAGACGAGTTTTTTTCTCTGGATGGATCTCATGAGTGAATATGGATTTTCTTTCGATGGTGAGCAGAGAACCATGAAACTTGGAGGAGAAGAATTCTGTGAATTTGCGGATAGCCAAAACTGTCAGGATACCCGGTTCGTCTGAGAAGATCGTTGAAACTCGTCTGGAAGAAGACCCTGGGTGCTGCGTTGGAATAACACAGCCATGTGAAGAATCCCCTAGCGAATTATTACTTGCACGAACTCTTATTAGGACAAAACAAAATATCCCTGTGAGAATTGCCAATGTATTTCCTGATGGAATAGCAGCCTGGAAAGGATACATCATAGGAGTGTGCGAGTCAGTTGAGTGGGTAGCGGATATCTGGACAGAAAAAACACAGCTGATAGAATACTGAGAACCATAGGGAAATCTTTGAAACATTTATCACCAAAGGAATACGAAGCCGCCATGACATTCATTGCCAAGGAATGTGACGTATTCGAGTTCCCAGGATCACCAACAGGACGAACTCTCCTAGTACAGCATAGGATAGATAGTCAAGCTGTTCTGGAAATTTTGGCCGTCCTATATATAGCGGGTCATATGCGATAGGCGGGTCAGTCAGAAGTTAGTCTTGTTAATATTGTTATGCATTGTAATTGTGGAGATTGTATTGTATTGTTAGAGTATACTGTTGAGTTGTGAAATAAAAAGGAAAATAATTAGTTGTTCAGGAGTTTCCATTAAAGTATCCCCGATTCGTAACAATATATTTTTAGGCCTTCATATATAATTGAGGTAGATTTAGATTATTTGTCCTACGTGTTCTGTATCTGAGGAATTGCTGAATTATCACAGTTTTTTTTAAAATAAGCACGCGTTTTCTAATATAAATAAAGAGGATAGAGTGAGTATTCTCTCAGAGACAAAAAGTGATTTGCACGAATGTTTGGGAGATACCCTACACATGTATCTTAACGCTCTCTTCTTCAGAATGAATATGTTATTAAACCTTTGTTGGCTGCACATGCCCCAAAAGGTAATTCCGTATTTGAGGTAGAACTCCACGAGGGGCGTAATCCACTGTTTTTACTGGCGACCATTTGCTTCGGAGTGCTTCGTGCGCAAACCATTTCTGCTGGATTTGGCTCATCTTGAAAGACCATACAGTCGACTGCTGTTTACCTTCGGGCTCATACGCCAAGATCCATGATCCGTCACCTGTGTTTTTAAGCACCGCGATCGTATTTTTTGAATTTCTTTCGACTCATCGACACGAGTTTTTTATGAGTAACGCGATCCAACGCATTTTTTTATGGCCAAATGTTCATGTAATATTAAATGTATGTTGATCCCACTAATGCACAATGTTTTCTGGAACAACAACCGATTTTGGACGACCTTCACGAAATTCGTCAGTGAACGAACGACGACCAAAACTGAATTTGGTATACCACAGATATACAGTGGTTTTGTATGGTGCTTCTTCGCCAAAAGTCGAATTAAGTTCATTAACCCACTGTTGTTGGGATAATCTC
This sequence comes from Gonioctena quinquepunctata, assembly GCA_018342105.1. Taxonomy (NCBI): domain Eukaryota; kingdom Metazoa; phylum Arthropoda; class Insecta; order Coleoptera; family Chrysomelidae; genus Gonioctena; species Gonioctena quinquepunctata. The sequence goes on from JAFIRS010001587.1 coordinate 286,180, forward strand.
GTCGAAAGTTGTGAAAAATCATCGCACGGAAATGTTCACAAGGTAATTCTATTTTTCGGCGTAAATGAATTGTAAACAACACAAATAGGGCATGTACGTCAAAACGTCCTGAGTAAGTATGCCGATAAAAAGTTCAAACTTTACGATGGAAACATCAGTTGTAAGATGACCGCACCAGGATCGCCCATTCCCGAAATATAAAAGGCAACCCTCGTAGAGTGAGATGGGTAGTAGAGTTGTTCAGTGTGGGCAACATACCTCTGTTATTGTGTTCGTGTTGCTCTTTTGTACTCGTACGAACGGTTTTTGCTTTTGTTTTTTTTGGACTAGTGTGTTGCTTCAAAGAAAAGACGGCTATGTCCATTAAATTTCTTCTATTTTGTTTTCAACAATCCCCTCGATCTTCCTCACTTTCATCTTTATGATCCTGGACTCGGATGTCACGCAGGTAGCTATAGCTGCATCCGTGGTGACGTTGGTTGTTGTTTGTTGACTCCGTTGATTTGTCGTTTACTACCAAGTGTTGTTCATCCTTGCACTTCTTCACCGTACTGATGAGGGCCGAAAACCCGAAACACGTGTCTACGGTTAACACTGTTTGAGGGCTATGTCCTTTAAATTTCTTTCATTATATATATATATATATATATATATTGTATATAATGACGAACTGACTTGTCATTCTTCTGACCTCTGTATTTGTGTTACGCGTTTGAGGTTCAATAGTATTGTAACGAACCTAGGCCGGACCTGTCGCCTCACATGTTGCCGTCGACAGCGATGAGATCATCCCCGGAGATGTTCGAGAACCATCCAGTGCGCTCTGCCACGGAAGACAACGGTCAATATTGGAAACAATTGGAACACGCCGGTCGCCAACGGAAAGAATTCGAAACATCGAGAATGCTGTATCGGAGATAAATAGGCAACCCTCAAGTCTCAGAGACAGTCTGAACGAGCCCATACGATCGAGCTATACAGTGAAGTAGTAATATAAATTAAGTTGTAGATTAAGTGTGAAATAAATTAGTAGAACCAAGTTAAGTTTATTTACGTTACAATTGGTGTCGGAAGTGAGATTTTGAAAATAAACAAGTGATCGTGGAGTGGATAGTCAGAAAAATAAATTGATAGACTCTTCGCGTGAAACAGACAATAGACTGGTGGCCCGTGGAAACAGAAAATAGACTGAAGTGCCTTCGTGGAAAAGAATTCCGAAAATTTTTAACTTTTTCGTGTGAAACAGACTGATACCTCGTCAAAGACAAAATGTGTTCAAGAAAAGTGCGCCTTGCGGATTTGAAGGTAGCGGAATTGAGACAGGAATTGGAGGAAAGGGAACTGGAAACAACAGGTAAAAAGCAAGTACTCCAGGAAAGACTTGCAGAAGGACTTATACAAGAAGGTGAGGACCCGAAACATTTTTATTCGAAGTTCCGGAGGTGATTTAAGTTTGGTAATGAATAAACTGGAAGAAAATTCAAGAAGCCTGGAAGAAAATGCTAAAATCTGGAAGAGAAGCTTCAAGAAAATTCTATAAATCTGGAAGAGAAGCTTCTAGAAATAAAAATAAGCTGGAAGAGAAGTTCCTGGAAAACACAGAAGGCCTAAAAAAAGAATTGTGTGGTATGGCTAATTTTCTAGAAGAAAGAATGGGAACCGTTGAGACAGAGATAGATAAAATTAGGGAGCAAATGAACACGGAGGTAGATAAAATGAAGGAAACGATCAGTAAGCTGGAAAAACGAATTAATAGTGCGCCCTCCACAGAGATGGTTAACGAAAATGCAATGCTGGACTTGAGTTTGAACTTGATAAAGTTCAAGAGGGTATAAAAGATGTCAAGGTCATTTCTGAAATAGGAAGTTTCCATGAAGCCGCCTCAATTCGACGGAAAACTCCATGGGAAAATTACCGCCGACAGTTTGAAGCAGCGGCCAAAGCAAATGGATGGAATGCAGGGGAAAGTGCTGTAGCACTAACACTTGCATTACGTGGAGAAGCGACGAATATTCTACAAACTCTTACCGCCCAAGAACAGGAGGACTATGATCAGCTGATTAAACATCTAGAATTACGATATGGCCAGGCCCATTTGGAACACGTATACCACTCCCAACTGAAAAATCGCTGCCAGAAATCGGGCGAATCCTTACAAGAATTCGAAGCTGACATTGCACGCTTGGTTCGTCTCGCTTATCCAGCCACACCGGAAAATGTAATGGAGCGATTAGCGGTTCAGGCATTCTTGGATGGACTCCGTGACCAAGAAACCAGACAAGCGTTGACACTAGCTCGTCCAACACATCTCGTAGACGCACTGGCACGCGCTTTGGAATTTGAGGCAGCAAAGCAATCCTGCAAAAACCAAAGTAAAGTTCGAAGTATTGAAGAAGACTCACAGGAGCATGCTGACTTGGGAAGCTGCCATAAGAAAAGTGATGAAGGAAGTTTTGCCTGAGAAAAGACAGATAAGATGCTGGGAAATTGTGGCAAAATTGGACATGTGCGTAGCAAATGTCCAACATTCGAAAACACGACTCCGATGCAGGAAAACTAAAGAAGGTCGACGAGAAGGGCAATCGTCGGCCTGTGTCCAGCAAGCCCCGGTTAACAACGCATATGTCGCTATCCTGAAACGACAGAACAGAGGTGTTTTCGTAGACGGTCTCATCAATAACGAGCCTTGCACCATGCTGCTAGATACAGGTGCGACTAGGACAATTCTCGGACCTTCCTTTGCCAGAACACTGGAACGAATTGAACCGACAACTTGGAAGCTACGCACAGCAACAGGGGAGCCAGCTACTGTATATGGCGAGCTACCGATTGAAATAATTTTGGGCAGCACTAAAGTGAAACATCAGGCACTTGTAGCGGACATCGAAGACGATGCAATCATCGGAATGGACATCATGAATTCCAGAGGGTTTGAATTGGGTTTCAAAGACGGCGTCCTACGTGTCAACGGAGAAGAGCTGGTACTTCATGGGAGAAGTGAAGAGTTGATCCGTGTGCTGTTGGCTGAAGATGTAAGCGTACCTGAGAGGGCTGAAACCATCCTGGAGGCTCGCCTGGACGGGAGTGCGAGCAGTGGAGACTGATGATGTTCGAGCCCAAACTTCATGATGAGAAAATTGGACGAGGGATTGCCCTAGGGAAAACCCTGTTACGTGCTGAAAATTTGTACCGGTAAGGGTCATGAATGTCAATTACTTTCCAGTGACCTTAAAGAAAGGAACAATTTTAGGGCACTGCTCGTCAGTTTCATCTGTGATCCGGGGCGTACGAGGTACGATTAGCCAACCCAACAACTTGCCCACAGAACTAGAAAAATTAGTTGCCATCTCTTCCAAAGACATAAAACCAGCTCAACAGCCCAAACTAAGAGATTTAGTCAAAAGTACCAAGACATCTTCGATACCGGACAAGGAAAAGGGGTCGAACTAATGTGGTCCAGCACAAGATTGATACTGGGGGTGCCCGACCGATCCGGCAATCAGCAAGAAGACTTCCTCTTGCCAAGAAGGAAGAGGCTGACAAAATAGTCAGCGATATGGGAAAAGAAGGAGTTATCGAACCATCTGACAGTCCCTGGTCCTCTCCAGTCGTACTGGTGAAGAAAAAGGATGGATCGACACGCTTTTGTGTAGACTATCGCCAACTTAATAATGTCACGAAGAAGGACAGTTACCCTCTCCCGAGAATAGATGACACCCTAGACACGTTGGCTGGTTCCACGATTTTCTCGACCCTTGATCTGAAGAGTGGATACTGGCAAGTAGAACTGGCTCAGGAAGATCGAGAAAAGACTGCTTTACCATCGGCTCAGGATTGTGGCAGTTCACCGTTATGCCATTCGGGCTCTGTAATGCTCCCGCCACATTCGAAAGATTGATGGAAACAGTACTGAAGGGACTCTCATGGAACACGTGTCTAGTGTATCTCGACGACATAATTGTGGTCGGCAGATCGTTTGAGGACCACGTGAAAAACTTGGAGGAAGTATTCCTGCGACTGAGGAACTCCGGATTGAAGCTGAGCCCTAAGAAATGCCATCTGTTCCAAAAAGAAGTACGATACCTCGGCCACGTTGTCTCTGGAGAAGGAGTAGCAGTGGATGACCAGAAGATCAAAGCTGTTAAGGATTGGCCCATCCCAAAAGACATTCACCAACTTCGAAGTTTCCTTGGTTTATGCACATACTATCGCCGATATGTGCTGGGATTCGCCAACATCGCTAAACCACTGACCAAGCTCACGGAAGGCCAAACAAAGTTCCAGTGGTCCGAAGAATGTCAAGACTCATTCAGGAAGCTGAAAGGAGCTTTGATCAACGCACCTATACTGAGCTATCCCCTACCCAAAGGGAAATTCATTTTGGATACGGACGCCAGCAACGTGGGATTTGGGAGCTGTCCCATCTCAGATCCAGGAAGGACAGGAGAAGGTCATTGGTTATTACAAAGCAAAGCTCTTACAGTTCAAAAATCCTGAGGGTCAAGTAGCACGTTGTTTACAAGTACGTGTACGGAAGAAGATTCCTGTTGAGAACTGACCATGCAGCTCTCAAATGGCTCTTACAGTTCAAAAATCCTGAGGGTCAAGTAGCACGTTGGATCGAGAGACTCCAAGAATTCGATTTCGAGATCGAACATCGAGCCGGAACTAGCCATAAGAATGCAGATGCCTTGTCGCGAAGACCATGTCCAGATGATTGCTCACATTGCCGACGAGCAGAAGAGAAAGAAGCAACACTTTGTAGAACCGCGGCAATGGATGACAACTGGAATGACAGCAAGATCCAGAAAGACCAAGAGAGAGACCCGACCTTGGCTTAGTCGTCAGCTGGAAGAAGGGCAATCGAAGACCATCATGGCAGGAAGTCGCAGGTTACTCGCCGGCTGTTAAGTCCTATTGGGCACAATGGAACCTCTTATTCTGGACAATGGGATCCTGAAACGTGTTGAGGCCGATATTGGTGGGGAAGACAGACGCCAAATAATTGTTCCCAGGAACAGAAGAGAGGAAGTGCTGCGGGAAATCCATGATGGAGTCGCCGGAGGACATCTGGGAGTGACGAAGACCCTGCAGAAAGTAATGCAACGGTTTTACTGGGCCAATTGTCGCTGACGTCCAGGACTGGTGCAGGAAGTGCGCTGCATGCGCTGCTAGCAATGGACCTCGAATACGACCCAAGGCCCCGATGCGTCAGTACAACGTAGGCAGCCCGTTCGAGAGAATCGCCATTGACATCGCCGGCCCGTTTCCCGTATCCGACCACGGGGATAAATACATCCTTGTGGCAATGGACTACTTCAGTAAGTGGGCGGAAGCCTATGCCCTGCCCAACCAGGAGGCCATCACCGTCGCCGACGTCTTGGTGAAAGAGTGGATATGTCGAGTCGGTATTCCAATGGAGCTGCACTCGGATCAAGGCAGAAATTTCGAATCCAACCTTTTCCAAGAAATATGTCTACTGCTGAACATCCGCAAGACAAGAACCACGGCACTACATCCGCAGTCCGATGGAATGGTGGAACGGATGAACAGGACGATCAACCGCCACTTGTCCAAGGTTGTCTCTGACCATCAAAGAGACTGGGACCAGTATCTTCATTTGTTCCTGATGGCCTATCGATCCGCAGTTAACGAGTCAACCGGTCAAACTCCGCTAGTATTATAATGGGCCGAGAACTGCGACCGCCTTGTGACCTGAAGTTTGGGATACCGCCAGGACAAGACACTGCGGGAGAGGACTACGTCAGCAAACTTCGGCAGAGAATGGACGACATCCACGAACGAGTCCGGTTGAACATCCAGAGTGCCAGCGATAAAATGAAGAAGACCTATGACATCAAGGCCGACGCTGGGGATTTAAGGTTGATGACCTGGTTTGGCTGTACAACCCCAAACGTCGTCGTGGACTATCACCAAAGTTGCGGAACTCGTGGAAGGCCCGTATAAAATCGTGAAAAGGATAAACGACCTTGTGTACCGAATCCATAAGCCACCCCGAGGGAAACCAAGGGTCGTCCATTTCAACAGGTTGGCCCCTTACGCTGGAAACCATGACCAAGTTCGCACCCTCGCCACCGGAGGATGATATGACGTTCGAGAAGTTTATGTCCTTGTATTCAAACGGGCAGAAAGTTCTACATGGGTTACTAGAGAGGAGTCACGAGACCTTTCGAGGTGCCTGCTGACTACGCACTAGCGCACTGTGTGGCAGAAGATCTTCGAATGTCCAGGGCATCGCCGTAGTGTTCTCCAAGAAATTTGGTCAACTCCAAACACTGCGGGGCAGAATCCAGAAGTTGGTGGGGTGCTACAGTTGAAGAAAGGCCAGAGAAACATCTACTACCTAGTTACCAAGAGGCATTCCCAAGAGAAACCGTCCTATGAAGATGTCTGGAAGAGTCTCACCAAACTAAGAGATACTATGGTGGACCAGAATCTGGTGGATCTAGCAAGTCCAAAATTTGTCCTGTGGTATTGATGGGTGGGACTGGAGAGTCACAAGAAGTATGCGGGAGGCGATATTCAGACCCAGCGGCGACAAGATTTTGGTTTGCTGTAACCCTTCCACGACCGATCATGAAGACCGTGGAGTGTTACTTCCATCGAACTTCACGGTGCAGATATGGGGAGTCATGCAGATATCGTCACACTCCAAGGATGAAATTTCGGGACGAAATGTCTTTAAGAAGGGGGCAATGTAACGAACCTAGGCCGGACCTGTCGCCTCACATGTTGCCGTCGACAGCGATGAGATCATCCCCGGAGATGTTCGAGAACCATCCAGTGCGCTCTGCCGCGGAAGACAACGGTCAATATTGGAAACAATTGGAACACGCCGGTCGCCAACGGAAAGAATTCGAAACATCGAGAATGCTGTATCGGAGATAAATAGGCAACCCTCAAGTCTCAGAGACAGTCTGAACGAGCCCATACGATCGAGCTATACAGTGAAGTAGTAATATAAATTAAGTTGTAGATTAAGTGTGAAATAAATTAGTAGAACCAAGTTAAGTTTATTTACGTTACAGTATGCTGTACCAGTATACTCCTCAGGAATACGCTAACATGCATTTCAATTATGGGGAATGCATAGGTAATGGCGCTGCTTAATCTGTATCGCGGCTTTCAGTCATCCTGATAATCGCGTGCTTATAAATGTTCACTGGTCATATCCGGAAGGCAGAATGCCTGACAATCGCGCTGAAACAAGAAAACCGCGTATGGATTACGATGAGAAGTCTTTCAAGAGATGGAAAGTGATCCCACTACTTCGATGCGGGCAATTGAAAGCCACTTCATAGAACGTGCAAACGTCTTTCTCGTGACTTCGCAAAACGTCAAATAATGTCAAAGAATGCTGCAGAAACATGGGAAAATCCAGAGTTCATAGATGGAATTTTATGCTCAGATGAAAGTACATTAAAAAAGGAGACCTCATGAACTTGCATAATCTTTCTAATTATGCTCCTGAACAGTCAAATTATGGGCTCCTTCAAATAACCTTAAAATCTAAACGGGGAAATTTATTATGTTTTTAAGAAGATGAATTGTCAAATCTTTACGAAGACCACACGCAGGGCAACGTGGTTCCAAAATGACGTTTGTCCGCTCATTACGTACGAGGAGTGATACATTATTTGTACCAACCTCCGGTCACTGGATTCAAATATACTGGATTGTTTCTTCCGGGACTGCATAAATTGAGACCCTACTACGAACAGATGTTGCAGGAAGTGCAAAATGGATAAAAATATATTTCTCAAAAAGATGCCATGCTTGCATTCGACTTGATGTCAAGCAATTTGAACAAATCTTTTATTTTATTTGTGTTTTGTTTAGTTCTTAATAAATACCTGTTACTTTAATATAACCAGTGTTTTCATTCAAATTCTTGATTATTGAAATAAAAAAACTTTTTAACAAAAAATTAAACCGACGAAAAAATCAACTGAAAAGCAAAAAATAAAATAAACCTTCTTAGTCTAAATGATAATTAAGCTCCTAAACTAATGTAAGTAACTGATTTTGAGTCGGCGCCAAACAAACAATTATCGAAGATCATTATCTATGAAAGAAGTCATCAAAACGCAGCCGTGCATCTCGCTGCCATCATTTTACGCTTCACCTAATTCAATTGCTAGTTTGTTTGGCACCGACTCAAAATCAGTTACTTACATTAGTTTAGGAGCTCAATTATCATTTAGACTAAGAAGATTTTTTTTATTTTTTGCTTTTCAGTTGATTTTTTCGTCGGTTTAATTCTTTGTTAAAAAGTTTTTTTTTTCAATTTTTTGTGGCTAAAATCTACCTACTTGTTTTTTGATTACTTCCAAAATACTTACTTACTTACCCACCTTACTTCAACTATTACCAGTTAAATAATATGATTATCTACTTTTACTATTTGTTGTAATATAAATTATTTTTGTTATTCTGGTTAGTTTATTTCATTACTTTGTATATCATTCCATCCTCTCATAAAATATACTGATTTTGACGGAACAAGAATAATGTCAGTAGCGATCTGTCATTGTCAACTACGTATGTGTGTGCCAATGTTCACTAGTGAAAAATCAATTATCCCCTATTTTTCTACCCGTAAGGGTGGCTAATTCCTTTCGAAATCCAAATATAAGGTATACCCTATCTATTAAAAAAAGAATCATCCAAATCGAAGAACCCAGTACAAAGTTATGCCCGATAGAATCGGTTAACAGACCAGAATTCAGAGGGTGAGTGATTTCGCTACCCTTTGGGGTGGATTTTATCTTTTAAATTTAAAATGGACCAAATTCGAAGTTCACCCTATCCACTGAAAAAAGAATTATTGGAATCGGACGCCTCAGTAAAAAGTTATGCGTGATCATACATAAAAAAATATGATGGAAAAAAAATATACGGGTCGAATAGAGAACCTCCTCCTTTTTGGTTTCGTCGGTTAATAATAAAATGAGCTCCTTTTGCAATAAAATATAAATCTTTTTTTTTAAGTACAACATATTACTAAATGAACATATTTTACAACTTATAGATCGAAAAAATTTAAAAATGGGCAAACAGCGTACTACAACAAACTACTCAAAATTGAATCACATATTGTTTACAAAATGACAATCAAGAATTAACAATGAGAAATAACATACATAACAATTTTAACAATATAATTGACACACATCAGAACTTTTCCCCGAATCTTCCCATAACAAACATACCTTTAGTATGCAATGCAATTTTGGATTACTCGAAAAAATCCAAATATTTATATCATCGAGAGGTTCCGGTCTAAGACATTACATACATTCCATGGTTTGTTCAAAAAAATACAGGGTGTAATCTAACCTCTTGCACAACCGCTAACAGTTGATAGTTGAAAAAATAAACAGATTTTTCCTTGAAAACTCGAGAACGGCTGGACCGATTTGACTAATTTTGTATTTGAAATGTTCGTAATAGACGGAGGAAGGTCTTTGTGGAAAAAGTGCTCGGAAAATATGAAAATTCGGGAAAATGCCTTTTTCTATGTGATTTTTGTATGAACTCAAGACCATATCTCACGATTTTAACAATGGATATGAGTAATTTTGTTTTGTTCGTTATGGTCCTGAAAAAGTTTTCAGGAAAAAAAATCGGGACAATTACAAACGAAAGTCGCAAAATTCGTACAAACTGCAAAAATCATTATTGTTTTTATGCACTCTCGATCATAACTGACGACAGGAACGACATATTTGGTTCATTCGTGTTTTTCCATGGAGAAGGTTTTTATGCTATCCATTTTACTTCAACTCGCTACTAGGTGGCGCTGCAGCGTATCAACTGCTATACCGTTCAACCGATCGCCATGAAAATTGGTATACACAGATATTCGAGATTAATTTCGCATTATCCATAACGGAAAACGGTATAGCGAGATAACAGAATAGCGAGATAACGGGTTAGCGGGATAGCGTGATAACGGGATAATGGGAAAAGATATAGCGAGATAACGGGATAGAGGGATAATGGGAGAGCGAGAGAGCGGAATAACGGGATAGGGGAAGGGTAGCGGGATAAGGCGGATTAACGGGATAACAGGAAGCGGGCAGAGTCACATGCATAAACTGAATGAAAGAACACAAAGAAAAAAAAAATTACGCGGGCGGAAGTTTTCAGGAAAAAAAATTAGGGAATATAGGAATTTGGACAGGACAACGTCTGTCGCGGCAGCTAATTTGTTATGAAATGGCATTATACACTAGTCATTCTCTGGTGTGTAAGAGGTTGAATTACATCCTGTATATTTACACTGATCTGGAGGTGTCAACAGTTAGTGAAGTATTTGTTGAGTGTGCTGTAACGTATATTCGGATTTGGAAAGCCATCCAAATGTACTTGCAATGACGCTGTAAGACGCTGTAAGACAGTCAATAAACGCTGTAAGACAGTCAACAAACAAAATGACTAAAATTAATGAACTTTCATGTGCAATAAAAAATTGTATCAGCAAATACGCTTATTGTTATAATAATGAGAGACTGCATAGTACAAAACTATATTGAAAGTGATTATTGTTGTTATGATTCTTTTCAAATATCAATCACGATGGGGTCGTTTTGTAGGAATTTTGTATTTCTAGTTTACATGTGTAACCGGCTCAAACCAACTAACATGAATACTTGCATAATGTACCTATGAGGCGAAATTGGCGAAAAAAAGTCTAGAAAAGTTTTTTTGACGCATTAGATAAAAAAAAGGAAATATTCGACTTGTAAGTTCTCTGATATTTGAGGCTATAATTAGGTAAATATGCACTCAATAATTTTCCAACACTTTGGGAACATTCATGTGATTTAGACAGAACTTAGGCTAATAAATAATCACCACGAGGATATAATCACCCCGAGGGCTATACATCTTTGAAGTAAATAATGATTTTCCATGATTTTTTAATCTCCTCCTTTTTTTGTGGGCGATAAAGTACTATTTCCAACATTTCAAAGCTATTCGAAATTGTAGAACATTCAATAATTTTTTTTTCAGAATAATATTCAGAAAAGAGATTCGGTGTGTTTAATGACTTTTTTGTCATATGAATGTCTAAGAAATATTCGTTGGAATATTGTTTACCGTCACAAAAGTCATTACCAAAGACAACAACTGATTAAATGTACAATGAAACATTGAATAACATAATCGTAAAACCCTTGAAATATGATTTCAACCAATTCCTTAACAATGGAAAATCCTTATAATGAATACAATATCATAAAATAGTTATTACTCATAACAAAACCACTGACAATTACTATAATTAGCATATTACAAAGGATTTCACTTAGTCGTCTACAAATTGATTTTTCTAGAGTTAACAATAAGATTTTTTATCAATTTCCTGTCTGTGACAAGTCTGCTCATTATATAATACAGTTGTAGAAGTAGTTTTGAGGTAATATACTTCATTAAGAAATCAGGTCAAGGAGATCTGAAGGTAATTTGTGTGGTCTGGTAAGTAAGACGTTAGGGCGACAGATAAACAACAACTAGGGATAGAAGACCCCAGTTTCATTTTCTTAGAGTATATGGGGGTTTTCAAGTATGCGGATTTTGAATTTTTTATCTAGAATTTAGCAGGCGAATTTAAAATTGAATTGGAAAAGTAAACTGTTCCAGATATGACGTCATCGATTTTTTTTTAAATGCCAAATTCTATTTCTGACAGTGCCATTTGAAAGAGCATATTTTTCTGCACACAGCACATGTTACATAAGAACATTTTCGAGAATAATAATGATATAATGATTTAAAATTAATTTATTTTATTCAGTTAATTGAACAAACTAATTAATTAAGTGAACTCCTAGGAAGGTCTATTTTAGCACGTATTTTATTATTATCACAAAAAAGACATATTCGTTTTTTTTTATACCTTGCTGAGAGCTGACGTATGTCACAGTTCTAAAGTTTATATTTCATTGATTCACTTCTTTTTGAAAAAATTAAGAATAAAATGCGTCTTTCTGTTACTCAGAGAATCGAAATTCTGATGAAGATTGGATACGATGACAGAGTACGAACGCAAAAAGAAGTAGTTGGACTGTTTAATACCAGATACCCGGATAGGCCCATAACTCAATCAGCAGTAAACAAAGTTGAGAGGAAGTTTCGTGAAACTGGTACTGTTGATGATCGTCTAAAGTTGGGCGTCCTAAAATCAATGAGCAGGCCAAATTGAACGTTTTGTTAGGTATGGAAGAAAATCCACACAACAGCGAAAATGAAGGTATCCCAGTAACAACTGCAAATATAACTTTGAAATTGGAAAAGTGGCAATCCTATGAGATAACTCTGTTCCAAGAACTTTCCGATGACGATCCAGACCGACGGATGCAGTTCTGCCAAACGTTAAAGGAAATGTGCAATGCTCACCCTTTGCTAGTAAAAAATATTGCTTTACACTGACAGGAACAGTAAATCTACAGAATTGCAGGTACTGTGCTGAGGCGAATCCAAAATGGATGAGAGAACATCACAGACAGTATCCTCAGAAAATAAATGTGGCGATTGTAGAAAATAGAATTATTGGACCTCACTATTTTGAAAAAAACTTAAATGGTTCAAGATATCTCCAATTCCTACAGGAGAAAAATATGCTCTTTCAGGTGGCACTGTCAAAAATCGTGGTTGCTATTTGAAAAAAATGACGATGACGTCATATTTCGAACAGTAATGACGTCACCAATGTGACTAGAACTTCAGAAGGTGCGCATCTTAAAACAAAGGTTGATGTGTCTGGAGATTTTTCCGAAAAGCCTTTCCTCCCATAGGAATTAATTCATTCGTTACTTTATTTACACATTGTATATATATACCTATATATATATACCGTGTGTAACAGGATCATGGTACACCCCGCGTATCTCCTTCAGTTTTGAAGATAATTGATTGAAATTTGAGATATCCCATAAACATCATAAGCGGCACTTTTTGACCTACAAATGTTTTTTTTTTCACTTCCGGTTTTGCCGGAAGAGATACCAACTTTCGATTTTTGAATAGAACACCCTGTATATTATTACATTTCTGAAATCTGCATAATTTTTTTAATCCAATAATACCACATAAGTGACATTTCAAACGTCAATATTTTTGATAATCAAATTTTTTGTTTTCCATTTAAGTGTGCCATGATGGTTCCGATTTATTCCAATTCACCCGTCTAATGCTAGGAAAATCGAAATCCCGTCAAAAATACTAAATTGCGTTTTTTATGAGCAAATAAAGTTAATCGTAATCGATTTTGGGGTGAAACTCAATTTTTTCAAATGGAACCATATTGGTACCATGGTACCATTTATTAGTACTATTAATAAGGAATTTATTCATACCTGCTAATAAAATGTGCGATAAATACAATCAAAATTACAGCTAAAAGAAAATAAGATAATACAATTACTTTGTTCTAATTTAATGCTAAGAAGTTACTAAGGTGGCTTTGAAATACAAAAAATAACACAAAACATCACAACAATTGTTCTAAATGCTGTCCATTAACGTCAATGCACTTCTGAACTCGCATAGCTGTTTCTTGAAGAACGTTCGCTAATTGCTGGGCCGTTATACTATTAATTGCCCGTCTCACTCGCAACTCCAGGTCTTCCGGGTTGTAACGGCGGTTGCATAGACAATGTTTTTCAAATGGCCAAAAACAAATAAATCAAGAGGTGTCAAATCAGGTGACCTTGGAGGCCATCGCACAGGACCATTTGTCGAAATTACGTTTTCTTGGAATGCCTGTTGAAGGTAATCAGTTACTATTCTTGAATTATGGGGAGGAAATACATTCTCTGTCGTAGATGGACAGGTAATTCAGTTAACCTGTCCTCAATTTAATTTTGCAGAAATCCTAAGTATCTATCTGCAGTCAAGCATCCTTCAAATATTATTGGACCAATGATTCTACGACCAAGTATTCCAAGCCAAACATTGAAACCGAACCGCACTTGAAAGTTACCCTCCCTCAATAAATTTTGATTTTCTTGTGACCAATACCTTGTATTTTGTCGGTTGAATAATCCCATATTTCTAAACCTAGACTCGTCCGAAAATAAAATCCTTCCCAAAAAAGCCTTGATTGGCTGCACATTATTCTGTAAGATCCAATTGCAATATTCCATCCTACGTTCATAATCATTTTCTTACAGGTGCTGGTGCAATTGATATTTGAAAGATTTATAATTATGTTTGTGCAAGATTCGGCTCAACGTTTGGTGACTAATTTCCAATTCAAACCCAATTTGCCATAAAGAAACAGTCTTTTCAACTTCTATTCGTGCTAAAACATTAATTTCCGTTCCTTCGTCAATGATAACGTTTTCTTCGGGATCATGGTTAGGCTCTCTTCGGAATTGGTTTTCAAGACGATTAAAATAATTTCTCGCTGGACATTGTCTATCAGGATATTGGTTGGCATAAAGGTTTCTAGCCGCAACGGCATTTTTTCTACATTCCCCATAAATGATTAACATGTCCACTTTTTCATCTCTTGTATGAATGTGGGGCATTTTAAATAAAAATTACAACAAATGTAAAGATTTTTCCAATACACATTAAAAATACCGATAAACCAATACCTATTTATTTGACAATCTGAATGAATAATTAAATTGTTTTCAACAGGCATTCGAAGCTATGCGAGTTCAGAAGTGCATTGACGTTAATGGACAGCATTTCGATCAATTGTTGTAATGTTTTGTGTTCATTTTTTGTATTTCAAAGCCACCTTAGTAACTTCTTAGCATTAAATTAGAACAAAGTAATTGTATTATCTTATTTTCTTTTAGCTGTAATTTTTATTGTATTTATTGCACATTTTATCAGCAGGTATGAATAAATTCCTTATTAATAGTACTAATAAATGGTATCACGGTACCAATATGGTTCCATTTGAAAAAATTTAGTTTTACCCCAAAATCGATTACGATGAACTTTATTTGCTCATAAAAAACGCAATTTAGTATTTTTGACGGGATTTCGATTTTTCTAGCATTAGACGGGTGAATTGGAATAAATCGAAACCATCATGGCACACTTAAATGGAAAACTAAAAATTGAATTATCAAAAATGTTGACGTTTGAAAAATGTCACTTATGTGGTATCATTGGATTCAGAAAATTATGCAGATCTCAGAAATGTAATAATATATAGGGTGTTCTATTTAAAAATCGAAAGTAGGTATCACTTCCGGCGAAACCGGAAGTGAAAAAAGGATCATTCATAGGCCAAAAAGTGCCGCTTATTATGTCCATGGGATATCCCAAATTTCAATCAATTACCTTCAAAACTAAGGGAGATACTGGGGGTGTACCATGATCCTGTTATACACGGTATATATATATATATACATATATATATATATATATATATATATATATATATATATATATATATACCTCATGTACCACATTCAATGTGACGGACATTGGTTGTTGTCTGCATGACCTATCCTGTACTGATGAGGGGCAAAACGTCTTTGAAAAATACATGAAAGGAAAAATTGTGGCATATCAGACAAATTATTAAATTAAAGAAAAAACTATCCTCAAGCGGGATTTGAACCCACAACCTCTGAATCTCTAGTCAGTTACTCTAACCAACTGAGCTACTGAGGACATAGGTAGCTCCGCATATTTGTGAATCGCTTTTTCCCATAATTTAATGTTAGTGTTAGGACGATAGAAAAGATCTCGGGTACTTATCAATGGACATCAGGACCAATTAACCTTTCACCCTAACATCACCATCGACGTGACGGTTTCAATCGCAGTTCAGGAAGATGATCTCCAACCACTGATAAGATTTTGCCAAATTTATAATACTATGTGGAAAATTGCTTCTGTGAAAAATACATGAAAGGAAAAATTGTGGCATATCAGACAAATTGTTAAATTAAAGAAAAAACTATCCCCAAGCGGGATTTGAACACACGACCTCTAAATCTATAGTCAGATGCTCTAACCAACTGAGCTACTAAGATCATAGGTACCTCTGCATATTTATGAATAGCTTTTTCCCATAATTTAATGTTAGTTTGAGGACGATAGAAAAGATATCGAGTACTCTACAATGGCCATCAAGACCAATTAACCTTTCACCCTAACAGCACCATCGACGAGACTGTGTCAATCGAAGTTCAGGAAGATGATCTGAGGTCGTGGGTTCAAATTCCAATGGGATATTTTTTCTTTGATTTGATATTTGTCGATATGCCACAATTTTTCTTCCATGTATTTTTCACAGACGCAATTTTCCACTTCGTATTATATATTTGGCAAAATCTTATCAGTGGTTGGAGATCATCTTCCTGAACTTCGATTGAAACCATCACGTCGATGGTGATGTTAGGGTGAAAGGTTAATTGGTCTTGATGGCCATTGATAAGTACTCGAGATCTTTTCTATCGTCCTAACATTAACATTAAATTGTGGGAAAAAGCGATTCACAAATATGCGGAGATACCTATGTCCTCAGTAGCTCAGTTGATTAGAGCATCTGACTAGAGATTTAGAAGTCGTGGGTTCGAATCCCGCTTGAGGATAGTTTTCAGGAATATAAAATAAATACATATATATATATATATACATATAAATATATATATATATATATATATATATATATATATATACAGTGACTGGCAGAAAGTACGCATCATATGGGAAATTCTTTTATTAATGAATTTTGACAAATATCGATACGTGCAATCGCTTCTGCATCAAAAGAAACCCCAAAAGACGTTGTACAGTGCCGTTCATCTTTTCATGTTTGGCGGGAAAGGACCTCGCACCGCATCAATGGGAAATTGGCTTTCGGTGAATTTGCTCGAAATTTTCATATATTGCAGAACTCGTGATGCTGATCAAATGTCTCCATTGCACCACCGCTCTGAATTCAACAGTTTAGACTATATAGATGCGATAACTTTTCAAAAATTTCAAATGGCCATTGGATGAGACTTTTTCGAATATATAAACCAAATCGAGTATGCATCGATTGTTCATACGGCCGATTTGAATACACTATAGAGAACAATGATTCCTGCACGTACAGACGATATATAGGGTGAATTTCATTCATTCAACTCTGGTTTGGAATGACATATAGCAACCATATCCATTTGTTTAACAAATACTGAATTGTTAATTTGCAATAATTGCATAGGTTAAGTTCTCATTGAAATCATATCAATTATTGAAAAAATGGCTAATCGTCACCGATTGAATTGTTTTACGTGTGATGTTATATTCAATACACAAAATATGGCGCGACTCGATGGAGAACCAAATTAATTGAAACGAGAAATTGCCATTGAAAGATGCAACCAAAGGGGACTTCCACATGTAGAATCTGTTTGACATGCAACCAATCAATTATTCAAGAGATTCATCACCTTCAAGAAGATCCAGGATGTTTGAGATTGAATATTTTAACACAATCCCCAAGGCACACGTGTCTCATTTGCAATGGTGTAGCTGATCTTCAAAGACTCACAATATTAATCAGAACATCTATATACCAAAAAATAGCCGTTTCTGTAGAATTCTTCTTGATGATCGTGGGTTTTTATTTCCCATCCTACAGATATCAATAGACCTTACGCTCTGAAAGGTCAGGAACCTCAATCATTTCCAAACGAATTCAGAACTGTAGCTAAGCGTAAATTGAATTACGTAGACCAGCATAGTTTTTCTGATGAAAAATTCAAATCCATTGCTCCGCTCAGAAAAAAACAGTTTGGTGACTTATATAATCATTGTGTATCTGTACCAAGACAAGATTGAGGTGAGAGACATATTTCTTATGCAAATTCCGACAAGATATTTCTGATGAATTTTTAAACATTATATTCAATTATTCAAGCCACCAGGCAACAAGTTCAGTGATAACTAAAGTGCGAGAATCTTTGATGACTCGTTTCGTACCCGATAATATAGGATTCACCGCAATAGCAACAGAACAATTTATAGAACGACATGTTAGTGTTTTTGCGAATCAATTGTACAATCCACAACCCAATGAACCGCAAGCAATAGTTTATATAGATGGTACTTATTTGTACATCGACAAAAGTTACAACTTCCGGGTATTATGACAATCATATTCTCAACACAAAGGGTGACATTTAATAAACCAGTCCTTATTGTGCGTACTGATGGTTACATTTCAGATATTCAAGACCCATATTTCGCAGATTCGGGAAATAATGATGCACGCCTACTGCAGAATGAATTGAGTATAGATCTGAAACAAATGAGAAGAGGGTTTCATCCAGGTGATATTTTTATTGTAGATAATGGCTACCGAGATGCTCTTCCTTTTCTTCAGAAAATCGGCATTCATTGTGAAATGCCTTCAGTTCTACTTCGAGGACAAATACAACTACTAACTGACGGAGCCAACAAGTCCAGAATCACAACAAAAACTTGTTGGATAGTTAAGGCACGGAATGGTCATTTGAAGACGATGTTCCAATTTTTTTATCACAAAATGTATACACATCATATTAAAAATATAAAGTGTTTCCTACAAATTGCAGGTGCGATAATACATGAGTACCATCCGCTTATTCAAATGAGAGATGCCAACCTAGAATTAGCCAATATAATGTTGGAAAAGGTTAATAGAGTCAACGTAGTTCAAGCCAGAGTTGAAGCAGAAAATCCAAATATGAGACGTGGTCAGTGGACATTACTCAGACTGGATCTTTTCAATGAATTCCCAAGATAAGATTTACAATTGGTACGAGATATAACTGTTGGAATATACCAGGTAGAATTGGCAGCATCGTTTATACGAAATACTGTACGTCATCATGATGAAAATGAATTTCCAATGGATGCAAATACGAATGAGCGTGGATTTTTACGAATGAGAGTTCATTCAAGACTCCGTAATGCCACCAAATCTCAATTATTCATAGCATTTGAAGCAAATGTAGAGGATATTGAACAAATCAATAGTGTTGACGATGTTATATATAGATATTATTACACTTGTCAAACTGGAGCCAGGACCCTTGGATGTTGTGCCCATGTGGCCAGTTTTATCTGGTACCTTGGCTACGCAGAGGATGTTGAACATAGAGAGGGACAAGTTAATCAGGTGTTCTGACTCTATCATCCTTTTCTGAGCGTTGTTCATGTCATCATTCGTGTTAGTTTATTGGTACCCTGTTATATATTGTTTTTCCGTTCAAATAATTCCACATTTTTTATATTGAAGTAGGTAATATAATACATCATCAATCAAGATCAATTGACAGTTGTCCGGCGGTGAGCCCAAGGTTTCCAACAGGATGTCATCTGAACACTGAAACTTAAATAATTCTGGATTTCCTGTAGTTCTTCATTAGCAACCTATACATTCCATATAGGTACGTACGTCTTTTTAATGGAATATGAGCATATTTCGTTTCCTATTTTGTTGTTAAGTCAATGTTTCTGTTTTAATTATTTGCAATATTTCTCGAGATTCTTCTACCATCATTCGAATTGTTCTACTAATCGTAGTAAATTCAGTTTCATTATCTAATAATATTGTTTTAAAATCTTTCGGCAGATGTGTGTCGAACAGAATGTATTTCTGAAAATGTTTCAATGACATCAATATCAATCATAACTACTTTAAGGAAATTATCAGTAAAGGTCACTAGTTTTTTTTTTATCTACCCTGTATATTTTATGTATCTGCAGAGTGAACTTTCACCGTGAACGATCGAGTTTGTAACCGACTTTTCCGAAATTTCAGTCATTTGGATATATCAATAAGCAGGACTGGTGCAGTTTCATGAGAAATGCATAATGAATATGTCAGTTTAATTCAGGAGATGCTAATATCATCAATCGCAATTGATATTGGTATCCTACAAAATATTTGAAAATGAATAAAATTCCACCGCTCAATTTTTCTGAAATTACTGAAAAACTTGCTATCTTTGGACTCACCCTGTATATCGTCTGTAGGTGCAGGGATCATTGTTCTCTATAGTGTATTCGAATCGGCCTTATGAGCAATCGATGCATACTCGATTTGGTTTATATATTCGAAAAAGTCTCTTCACAATGGCCATTTGAAATTTTGGAAAAGTTATCTTTAGCACCCTATAGAATCTAAACTGTTGAATTCAGAGCGGTGGTGCAATGGAGACATTTGATCAGCTCACGAGTTCTGCAATATATAAAAAATTCGAGCAAATTCACCAAAAGCCAATTTCCCATTGATGCGGTGCAAAATCCTTTGAAAAAATAAAAAATGATGTCTCAAAACACACCTATTTCAAAAAATATCGCGAAATGTTATTCGGAAAAGTTGTTCTGTGCCTCATTCATCTATTGAGATTGTAATAGAAAATCAAATAACTAACTGAATGAAAATGCAACTTTTCATTTTCAGATTTTTTCTTTAGAGTTTGGTTCAGAATATCTATTAGATGTAGTACAATGTCCAGCGTGGCTTTAGCCGGGAAAGTAGTTCTTTTCTGTTGGACATTCACAAAAAATAACTTCATTTTCATCGTGGATTTTTCAATTCACTGAAAACATTTTCTATTCAATATTCAATTGAGAATGTTTCCCTTTTCGACTTATGTACAATTAAAAAAAAACTGAGATAAAAAAATTAAAAAAATTGTTTGCCATAAAAACAAGTCATTTTTGAAAAATACATTTCTGATAAAAAACTAATTAGTTAAGCCAACAGTAATATTTTAAATAATATTTTGTAAAGATTCGCAAGCTATTTCTATTTTATTCGGAGAAAATTTGAAATCTGTGAATTCTGCCATGTGTTCAGCTGCTTCATAAGAGGTCACTGAAATATTTCCAGGACATTAGGGACTTGGAGCACCTTTGTAAATGGCGCCGCAGTGGCGGAATCGGGCGACTGACACCAGATGGCGCATATTATCCGTATTTGCCCCTGTGATAAATAGAGTGCTTTTAAAATGCAACAGTTTGAATTTGTTTGTTTGTTGCATTGTGATTTGGCATGTATAACCTTTGAATTAAATTGAGCCCCGGTTTCGGAAATTGCCCTAGTAATGAATAAAGTGCAGATTGAGACGGAGTCTGCGAACCGCATTTAACCCACTGACACGTGCACTGCGAATATACTATTCGCCTGTCATCGTAGTGTTTACATGTAATTTATTGTCAAGTTGAAAAGAGTTTTATATTCGTGATGGATCAAGTGGTTGTTGCATTTGGGTTTTTACCCATTTCAAGTGACATCGTTTTCGAGAATCAGTCTGTGAAAAAAGTAGCTGCATTGGTACGTTCGGGTGTGTCGGGTGCGCGAAGTAAAAACGATTGATTATTCCAGGGGCGCGTTCCAATACTCCAACTTTCCATCCTAACCGTTCATAAACTCGGTGGACTCCCATTTATCAACTCGTGAAAGTCTACACTCCGGTTAATTTAATCGGATGAACAACTTTTCCACGAACTCGAGAGTCCGTGAAAAAGTTGAAATATTTCAACCGCATGCACATTATAGTTAGAAGTGATTAAAGGTTGGCATAGGTTATATATATAATTTTTTCAAACTAAAGCCTGTGCTCGAAAACAAAATGAGTATTACGACAGAAATGCATTTTTTATTAGTGGATGATAAAGGAAATGTTGTGAGGGGTGAAAATCAATCTGCTCTAGTACTGAATGCAGGTTTGTTTACAGTGTATGTGAAGTGGGCAAATGGGGTCAATAAAGTATTTGATTTTATTGTCTAAAAAATTGTTTCAGTACTCCAGTAATGGCAAGAATATTTCCTTCAATTCCTTCCATTGTTAAATCCTTAAACCAAATCTCAAATTTCAATGTAAATTTGAATTATTTTGGACAACTGACAAATAACTGATTTGTTTCGTTTCGTCCAAAAGAATCAAAATGACAATTAACACAATATGTCAAATTTTTCACTCTTCCTCCAACTGAGTTGGGGTATTGGAACGCGCCCCAGCATACATGCGAAAGTGATTAGCCAAGCAGCAGCGACAACAAATCAGTACTCTATCGAATTAGAGGTGAATGAATATTTTTCCAAATAATAGATAAAACTTAATTCAAACATACCTGTCTGATGTAGGAGTAAATTACACGAATAAACATGAATAAAAAAGATATATTAATAAATATTGAAGAAATATAAAAAAAATTATTAAAAATATTGTTTTCTTTTATACATACATACAATTTCACATATTTTTCATATTGTTCGTTTACTGTCAGAATTTGACTATAAATTATTTTGAATGTGTATTACATGAATAAAAATATGTTTCATGTATGTTTTTCAGATTATTGTAATTATTAGTAAAAAAAATTAATTGTTTATATCAATATGAAAATTGAACTTGCAAGATTTGTCAATTGACTTTTTCCTTTTCTAGGTTGATTGTAACCGAAAAGTCACAAAAACTTCCTGCACTTGCAGAGCGAATGCTTGTGGCGACTGTAAACACGTCTACGCAGTATTTTCATACATAAACGCTCACCGAGGGCCTTCCAAAACAAGTTTAGAACAAGAATGGGGCAAACGATCTGCCAGTCAACAAGCGAAGGCAATGTATTCCAAACGTGTGTAGCTCGCGGTAGAAAAACCATAAAATTTCGTATTCCTGGGTGCATTTAAACGCGTGTTTTAGCACCCTACAACACAGCAGTAGTCACCAGACCACTTCTTTTTTTCTTCACGTCATTTACATTTGAGTCGAGGCTATTTGCGGCCGACTCGTTCATTGCCATTCATTTATTGTAGGCGCGCTTTTGACACTGTGCCTCTCTTTGATAGGAAGCTTTTAACCGTCGAATTACAAAACAAATGGCGTTTTGACGTTTGCGACCGAAAATTTTTAACTGTCGCACTTCTTAGACAACCTTTTTATCACTGCGGTATATGGGGATGAGTGATACTGTCTGGATCCGTTTTTCCGATTCCGCCACTGCGGCGTTGCACGTTAAACTCTTCCCCCATGCTCCGAGTCCATAATCCCGAAACTGTTTATTATTAGTAAAAGTCCTTGTATCTACACAATTTTAATAGGTTTTAAAATTTTCTATAGTTGTTATGTTGATCCGATTGCCTATTAATACATAATTCCTCGTTTATGGCATTTTTTCTTATTTTAACGTATTTTTAAAATATTTAAATAAAATTAGTTATCTCCGCCTCTGCTGCTCAAAGGATTGCGCTTCAAGACTGGGAAACTTGTTTGTTATGCTTCTGCAATTGATAATGGATGAACTTATACATGTATTGAACGTCAGGGTAGACAAATCGAGTAATGAACAATTACAAAGTTTCGAGTATGTATTAAATTGTTTGGTTTATAATTATTTCAATTTTATTAGTGTTTGCAAAAAAAATATTTTTATTTTTGTATTTCAGATTTTTCTCAAAACTTGTACATGGCTGTAAAGTGTCGTTCTGAACAACTTTTCCGAATAACATTTTTCGATATTTTTTTAAACAAGTGTGTTTTGAAACATAATTTAAATTTTTTTTAAATTTCCCGCCAAACACGAAAAGATGAACGTATCTTGGGGTTCCTTTTGATATAGAAGAGATTGCACGGATCGAAATTTGTCAAAATTAATTAATAAAAGAATTTCCCAGATGATGCATACTTTCTGCCGGTCACTGTATAATAAAACTGCATAACGGGAGAACGGGATAACGGAAAAAAGGGAAATAACGGGAAAACGAAAAAACGGAAAAACAGGATAAGGGGATAACGTGATAATGGAAAATTGGAAAATGGGAAAACGGGAAAACAGGGTAACAGGATGGTGGGAACACGGAATAAGGGGATAACGGGAAAACGGGATAATGGAAAAACGAGATAACGGGAAGCGGGCAGAGTCAAAAAGCGTAACCTAGATGGAACAACACAAAGAAAAACATTGGTAAAAATAAATTTCACGCGGACGAGAGTTTTCAGGAAAAAAAATTCAGGGAATATAGAAATTTGGACAGGACGTCTGTCGGGTCAGCTAGTATATAATAAATATGTATTTTTTCATAAAAACTGGATTTATTAACATTATTTACTCGATACTTTCTAGTGTCATTGTCATAAAAGCAAAAAACGAACTCTTATGGTCTCAGTCCGGTGTCTGTTTATCCCAGCCTTCTGAAATCTAACTATCACAGAGTTCTCCCAAAACTGTGTCTATTCAAAAAGAATGAAGGAAAATATTTGTTCGATGAAAAACTTGAACAACTTTGGGTATCGCATCTTTTTAAATGTCAATAAAAAACTTGCTAGTATAAAATCAACATTGAATTAAAATTATAGACTTCATGCAGTTTAGAGTCCCGGTAAATAGGGGGACTATGTAGCCAACAGAAAAATATTTTTCAATCTAAGCTAATGATATATAAAATGTAAGCTTATGTTGTTTAGATACGAGTAAAAACAAACATAGTTTGACGAAAGAACTCGAAAAACAAAAAGTTGTTCCATCTTATATCTTTCTCTTCTAGTATTAATAATATGTACATAGCAATAGTTTAGTTTTCCAAAAAGAACACAATAATTAGGTCGCGTGAGGTATAGAATGAGAAATCATGCTGTTGATATATAACTTATTGATGTATTCAATGAACAATAATTGCTCAACAAAGAACTAGAAAAACTGCAGAAATCAGATCACAGCCCAACAGCTAGAAGTAGAAATTAAAAACAACCGAATAGTTCAATCTCATCGGAGCTTTCGCTGCTCTGTTAGCTCCGATATAGCATAGCAGACAGGATATGTGACATGTGATGTCCAACTTTCGAGTTAGCCAAATTTTGGAAACAAGATAAGAAACTTCTCAATGGTGGGAAGACTACGAAGTAGCTCTTTCTGAGTACAACAAGGAACCTGGAAAATCCAGGAGAAGAACATGGAGGCAAATCTGCTCAACGCCAAAGTGCTCATCTGGAACAGATCTTCACCACCCAAAAGACCAAATGGGCCATTGAGAGCTCCAAACCTTTTAAATCAGCCGGAAGAATATTCCCAGCCTTCCTACAGGATGACCTTGAGATAATAGAGCCCTTCTTGAAAAGGCTCTTAAGGCAAGTTTCATTCTGGGTCACATTCCGAATGCCTTAGTACTATTCATATCAAAGACTGGGAGATGTCTAGCAGACCAACCAAAGTCGCATTTCCTTTTTACTGAAAACAATAGAGAAAATAATAGACTGTTATATAAGAAGTGACAGACCGCTTCACAAAAACAGCGATGAATGCCATACAATGCTTAGTTGGAAGCATTGAAAAGGCATAATTGGCCAAAGAAATGGCCATATGTGCATTCATAGATATAGAGGGTGCTTCGAGTAACACCTCATTCATTAGATCACTTGGGGAAAGTGAAATTAACCCCTCACTGATCAGATGGATATATGCAATGCTGAAAAGCAGAATCATTGTAGTTGCACTCGGGGAGGGAACGGTCAGAATAACAGCGGAAAAAGGTTGCCCACAAGGTGGAGTTCTATCGCTGTGGTCATTGACCATGGATAATCTGATAGTGAAGCTATATGATGCTGGAATCACGACTGAAGGTTACGCTGATGACCTGGTCGTCAGCCCTAAACATAATTAGAAGCTGATGCGCAAAGGAGGAACTAAATGTAAATCCTAGCAAAATAGTGCTGGTGCCATTCACGAAGAGATGAAAGTACAAACTGAAAGCCCCAACTCTGGTTGGAACAAGACATGTGGTTTGAAGCCTAAAATGATATACTGGCCATATCAAACTATTATCAAACCCATGGTCACATATTCCTCATTAGTATGGTGACCAAAAACCCAACACTACTCGGCATAAATCAAGCTGCAAAAATTGCAGCGGTTAGCCTGTCTGGGAATCACAGAGGCAATATTCACGTGCCCCACAGCAGCATTAGAGGTAATGATGAACCTTCCACCACTGCACTTGTGTGTAATGAGGGAAGTGACAATGAGTTCCTTCAGACTGCACCAGACATCAAACTTGAAAGCAGGAAATACGATTGGGCATCTGAAGATTCTGGAAAATATTCTCATAGAATCCAAGTACAAGCCATCAGATATTATGCCAACTAGGCAGGACTTTGAAGTGAATTATATGTTGATAAATGGTTCATCGTCCCAAGAATTGAATATAGTTGGATTTAACGGGAATTAGGACCAGGGAGTAAAACTATTTTTTTATCGCTGACGTTTCGGAATTAATTTATTCCTTTTTCAAAGCTGAAATGACAATATTCACGAATAGATTGACATGTTCTTTGTTT